>JADLZN010001989.1:316302-553252 GCA_018155175.1 Sinocyclocheilus anophthalmus | reverse complement strand
ACCTTGCCCATGACAATCTCCTACAGATCCTGCAGACGATGCAGCAAGAAAGGGACACGTTTCAACAGGCAACAGACCACCAGTATTCACAAGAACTTTCTCAGCTGAAACGACAAATGCAGCAGTTACAGATTCAAATGGAGCAGCGACATCCTGCAGCACAGTCTTCTCCGCCTGTCACCCCTACGCGACCTGTACCTGCACCACGCAGTTTGCTGAGAACACGACAGAGTGATAAGAGCTTTTCACCAGTGTCAGCCTTACGATTCAGGTCTGCTGAGGCAGATCAACCTGAGCACAGTTCTGAGGCATTCCTAGCTCCAATAGCTCTCCCTAGAGCAAAGCCGCTCTCCCCGTACCCCGCATCACACTCTGAACATTCACGGGAGGAAAGAACCTATTACTCTAGGACTGAGACGCCTTACAGACTAAGGCGTTATGCATCAGGCGAACCAGAGACCGCAGGCCCTCTAACCTTTGAATCCGCCCGACGCTCTCACCTGCCATGCCGAGCATCCAGCCCAGTTCTTCCTGAGCTAGAGCAGATGTACCGAGGTCCGACCCCCACAATTCCAGACTTTGTACATCCGAACCCTAGAGAATTCTCGCGGCTCAAGACAGCTCTGGAGAACATTCTGCCAGCTACAGCCACAGAGAGATTCAAATTCCAAATACTCACAGATCACCTCAAACTAGAGGAGGCCCTGCTTATCGCTGATTCATACAGTCATTCCCAACAACCCTTCACAAAGACCATGGCAGCACTGGATCAGCAATTCGGACAGTCGCATCAGCTCGCGTTGCAATGCATAGCAGAGCTCATGGATGGTCCAAACATAGCCAGTGGGGACATTAAAGCATTCCGACTCTTCGCCCTCAAGGTTCGTTCCCTCGTTGGTATGCTAGAGCAACTAGTAAGGAAGGGCACCTTTGAGTTGCAGTGTGGCTCACATGTCTCCCGGCTCCTGGGGAAGCTGCCGCACAACCTCAGGTCAAGTTTCCGGCGCTTTGCACATCCACACCAAGTGCCAATCCCCACCCTTCTTGATCTGTCAGAGTGGCTAGAGTATGAAATTCAAGTGCAGGAGGACACATCAAGGTTCATAGGAGTAAGTCGTCGTGGATATCCAGCACGAACACGAGAGGTAATCAGAGACTCTAAGCCATTAGCTAAAAGTGCCACCATTCTGCTTCGCACAGAGAAAGCACCTCCACCGACAAAGATGACATTTGCGGCCAACAAACCTGCTTTAACCCCTTACTGCCCTTACTGTGACCACCACAAACACTCCCTCAACATTTGCAACAACTTTAAGCAGCTTACCGTTGACCATAAACGAAACTGGATCAAAGACTGCGACAGATGCTGCTGCTGTGGGAGGAATCACCAAGTTTCAGAGTGCAATCTGAGAATGCGCTGCAAACAGTGTAATAGCTGTCACCTGCTGGTCCTTCATGACATCAATCCCAGGAGTGCAGACTTCCCAAAGTCTACCCCAAATGACAGTACTTCTCCTCAACACTATGAACAAGATACTTCTCATTCGTAAGCCTCCTGCCAGCCGAAAGGTTCTTCTGAAGATCGTTAAGGACATTGTCTGAAACGGGGCACACAAGATGAAAGCTTATGCCATCTTAGATGATGGATCGGAAAGGACCATTCTTTTGCACAATGCTGCTCAACAGCTGGGCCTAAAAGGTTAGCCAGAAGATCTTCCACTTCACACAGTTAGACAGGAATTACAAATGCTCACGGGTGCATCAGTGTCATTTCACATCTCCCCCCTGTCTCACCCCAGCAAACTGTATCACATAAAGGGTGCATTCACAGCCCAGAGCAAGTCTTGATGAACAAACACACACGGTTACGAGCTGGAGAACCCCCTCTAGACAGGGGCCCTATTCCCTGGTTTGGCCATGTGCTGGAATTCAGGAAGGACACGGCCAAATTCCTGCAGAGGATGAAGGAAAAACATGGAGATATTTTCACAGTGCAGCTGGGAGGCTTTTATTTCCATTTTATCACAGATCCACTCTCTTTTGGTTCTGTGGTCAAAGAGGCCAGAACAAAGCTGGACTTCAGTAAATTTGCAGAACAACTGGTTGCAAGAGTATTCGGCTATCATTCCATGGAAAGCGAACACAAGGTTCTCCAGGCATCAAGTACCAAACATCTCATGGGAGACGGTCTGGTTGTCATGACCCAGGCCATGATGTCCAATCTTCAGAATCTGATGCTCCACAGTGTTGGATCTGGAGATGACAAGCAATGGCAAGAAACCGGACTCTTTGCGTACAGCTACAATATTGTGTTTCGCGCTGGCTATCTGGCTCTGTTTGGTAACGAGTCGGTCAAATGTACAGGAACTTTGCAGAAAGCTAAGGAAATTGACCGGCAGCATTCGGACGAACTTTTCAAGGAATTCAGAAAATATGACCAGTTATTCCCGAATCTGGCTTATGGTGTCCTGGGACCTAGTGAGAAGATGGAGGCCGAGCGTTTGAAAAGGCTTTTCTGGAGCACGCTTTCAGTAGAGAAGATGAGATCCAGAGACAACATCAGTGGCTGGGTCAGTGACCAGCAACAGGTGAGAGACGAACAGGGCATGCAGGAGTTCATGCAGGATCGATTCATGTTTCTGCTTCTGTGGGCCTCTCAGGGAAACACGGGTCCTGCGGCGTTCTGGCTGCTCTTGTATCTGATGAAGCACCCTGATGCAATGAACGCCATTACGAAAGAAGTCGAGGAGATTCTCAGAGAAACGGGGCAGGAGGTAAAACGAGGCGGGCCGCTGATTGACCTGACTAGGGATATTCTCCTTAAAACTCCCATCCTAGACAGCGCAGTCGAGGAGACCCTCCGTCTGACAGCTGCCCCGGTCCTTACGAGAGCTGTTTTGCAGGATATGACCATCAACATGGCCAGCGGACAAGAGTACAAGATCCGTAAGGGCGACAGAGTGGCGGTTTTCCCCTACATAGCCGTTCAGGTGGACCCAGAAGTTTACCCAGATCCCTACACCTTCAAGTACGACCGTTTTCTCACGCCAGATGGAAGCAAAAAGACCGATTTCTACAAGGGTGGAAAGAAACTCAAGTACTACAACATGCCTTGGGGAGCAGGAACCACTATGTGTCCGGGAAGATTCTTCGCCACAAATGAGCTGAAGCAGTTTGTCTTTCTCATGTTGTCCTACTTTGACTTTGAGTTGAAAAATCCCAATGAAGAGATTCCAGGTATTGATATCAGACGATGGGGCTTTGGCTCCATGCAGCCAACTAAAGACGTCCAGTTTAGATACAGACTTAGATTTTAAAACGTTTCATGTTAATATTATTATATGATCACATTCACTAAAGCTTCAACAGTACTTATTATTAGGCAATATTCCTTAATGAAAGCTGGCTTTAAAACAGACTTGCTCACATTTCATGTGCATTATGTTGTTTATCTCACAACCTGAATGTCTCAAAATTTCAGTGAGCTTGCATTTACTCTGTGTTGCAAAACCAAAGACTGTATCTATGCAAAGAACAGAAGTCAAAAGGTAGTTTTGAGCATAATAAATCGATATTGTAAAAAAATATCAACACACTGTGCTCGAGTGCGGTTATGTGCTACTTAAGAGAAAACAAGAAAATGAGGGATAATATATATATATATATATAAATAAATATATAAGCTCTTGCGTTTGTTGTTCCTTATTGTGATTCTGAACTGGAAAAAGACTCCTATATTGTAGGGCCAACTTTATTGTCTTGAC
Organism: Sinocyclocheilus anophthalmus; assembly: GCA_018155175.1. Taxonomy (NCBI): domain Eukaryota; kingdom Metazoa; phylum Chordata; class Actinopteri; order Cypriniformes; family Cyprinidae; genus Sinocyclocheilus; species Sinocyclocheilus anophthalmus. The sequence goes on along the minus strand of JADLZN010001989.1, from coordinate 549,488 downwards.
CTTTGCACCAAAGAACTCTATAACATATAGCTTTGACATAAAAGTTCAGTCTGGAAGGCCTGAAAAGAGTGGAATACAGTGGTAAAATAAAACATTGGTTCTGTCCACTTCATTTACTCCACAATATATCAGAGATATAAGTTTCCATATATTATTGTTAAATGAAATATAGGACAGATTGGGACTAGTTGTCACATGGACCCAATGTCAGAGCTACATCTTAGCTGATTTTAAGATTTTAAAGTTATAGATTTACTGTATTTCTCCAGCAGTGATTTTATTGGGTTCTAATATTTCAAAATGGTCTGCTTAAAAAACATATGTAGGCCAATCCCCCCAGTTAGATGAATATGCATCTAACTGTTGCTTCTAAAGGTCATTAATCACCCTGGTATGCAAGGGAGGTAAAGTTTGCTATGCTTTTTAGAGTAAACGTTTTAGGGATAGTTCACTCCGAAATGAAAATTGTAACATAATTTACTCAATCTCATGTTGTACTAAACGTGTATAGCTTTCTTTTGCGGAACCCGATGAAAGTTAGTGGAGTTAGTGGAAATTGTTTATACCCCAATGTGTTTTATTGCATAATATTTAAAGTTTAATTAATTAAACCAGTTAAATTATATGCCAGAAAATGTTTGTAATGATATGAGGGTGAGTAAATGATGACAGAATTTTCATATTTGGGTGAACTATTAAACACTGTTTGATATCCAATCCTATTTAAATTAGAATATGTCTGTAAATTGCCCTCCAAACTAAAAAATATTGATTAATTCCCAGGCAAATAACAGTGATAAAGGGACAAAAGATTTGCAGCCAAGATTTTAAGGTACGTGTCTATACAGAACCTGACTTTATTTTACCTACCCGAGAAATCTATGGAGCAAAAAGTGTGAGAACTAGCCTTCTAACGTGTAATATTTTCTTTGCTTTCTGTCTTTTGTTACACATTTTGTAAAGATTATTAAATTGACAAAATCTGCCTTTCAAAAAACTCATTTGCAAGTGCAGTATATTGAGCATCAGTTTTATAAGGAAGACAGTTTAACATGTTGTGTTTGTCACAATCCCCATTTATCAGCCCAGTCTCCAGCACTACATTTCCCAGAATCCCGTTTGGTTCCCTCCTATGCACACTCCGTCACCTGCACCTGTTTAATATTAATCAACTCATTAGCTCCCTATTTAAGCTCACTCCTCATTCGGTGCACTCCAAACGAGATATCGCCCTCCGAAGGGCACTTCGTTGTGAAAACAATCATGGCCGCCATATTGAAGGGTCGTTCCAAACCGAAGTGCTCAAAACTGGCCACTTCAAAGGGCCCTTCGGAATGAAGGACTTCGAAGGGTACAACTGATGGACAGCTTCGGGATCCCAATGATCCTTTGCTCAGGATTCGTTTGACATGATGACGGTGCCTCCGTATTGAGCACGAAGAATGATGAGCAGGGAAGGGCGACTTCAAAGAAACAGTTGCTATTGGTCGACCTACACACTTGAACATTCGAGAGCACTCCACTCCGGAGGGGGTCAAACCCTGTGAAGGGATTAGGGCATAGGGATGAGCAATTCCGAATGGAACGCAGGGATTGTCGGCTTTAGGACTATATACCCAGTACTCTTGTTCCTGATGTTGAGTCCTAGTGTGCCTTGATGGTTGCTGAGGATATTTACCTGTTGTATTTACCTGTTACGGCTGTGGTGTGCGCTCTCCACAGAGCACCCAAGACTGTGCACTTCTACTTACCTGTTGACTCTGTGTTTGCCCTGCGTTTAAAATAAAGCTGTGCTGGATTCACTTTACCTACTTGCAAGTGTATATTTCCTGACAGCGTGTTCGTTCTTTCTGCCTTTTATGGGAGTGGAAGATATTCTAAGATCTTGTTTTATTTAGGAGACATTAAGCTTCAGTTAAACAGGAAGGAATGAGTGTTGGGTCAGTTTATGTAGGCAGGAAGTTCCCTGGTAATCAAAAACTGTATATATAAATAAATAAATCCAGCATTAACCAGCATGGCTTTCTTGTTAGACTCAGACCGATTATAATGGTTAGTTCTGGTATATTTTTACCAGCATACTCTTTCTGGTGAAAGACCAAAGAAAGATGGACCTTATTGTTTTCCTAATGCGGTAGAGCAGGGTTCAGCAAACTCTAACTCTGGACTCTAAGCAAGAAGAGAAGGGAAATAGAATACATTTTACTGACATTCACAAGATCAAGCTCTGAACAGAGCTATAGTTGTGTTCTACTAAGTGAATAAATTTAAATTGTACTTATTCTTTTGTTTTTTCAAGGCTTTCGGGGCTCTTAACATGCTCAAAAACTCTTGAAAATTTGAGCAAGAGTCAGAGTCGTATGGCCATTGGCCAATCGTCAGTTCTGCCCTAACTTATGGCGCTTTTCCACTGTGGTTAAACGGCACGGGAAGGCCTCGCCGGGTACGGTTCACTTTTACAGTACCTGGTACTTTTTTTAGTACGACTTTGGTTGGGGTTCCAAGCGTACCGTACCGATACCAAAACGTGACGTGTAAACTCTGCTGATCACGGATTGGCCGGAGAGAATCGTCACTACCTGCGTCACTGAACTTGCGACACAAACACAAAAGAATCGCTAGATTTAAATCAGCACAGCCAGCGAAGGAAGTCTTATTTTGAACGAAACCAGTGTGTTTGAACGAGCATTCCTCTCGTTGATAGCAGAGGAGCGGATCCAGCGAGAGCTTGATGGGGCGACGCGGAATGAAAAAGTTTATTTTAGGAGTCGTGGTAGTAGAGGCGGCGCTACTATAACCACATGTGAATAATTCCTCCCACTCTAAAGCGGTACTGAACTGCTGTGGAAACGCAAACCGTGCCGAGCCGAACCGTGCCGTGCCGTACTGAGCCGTACCGAGCCGAGTCGTACCGAGCCATTACAGTCTGACTGCTGGCCTAGCGCTGCTGTCCTGAAACTGCTGGTATACCAGAATCCCATTTTAGGGACAAGCTAAACCAGCATCCCAAGTTGGCTCCAGTATGCAAAACACACCTTATGCTGGTGAGCAGCAATGATCAGCTGTGATGTGAGACTTTCTAATGCCACTGAGACACTGTTATATTTAGCATAGATGTATTTTACTTTATATCTCCATTGCCTGGGCAAGAGTTTTATATTTTACCATCTAGAAAAAAATTTAACCCGGTTAGACTTGTTTAGATTTTTTTAAAGTGGAAATAAACCTGGGAATTCTCCTTTCATTTACTTCCGCCTTGTAATTCCAAACCTGTTCCTGTGCTGTTCTTTCATGAAACACAAACGCATAATTTGCAGAATTTCAAAGCTGATCTTTTCCATACAGTTAATACATACCATGAGCATACAGAGTCAAGCTCTACAAATGAAAAGTAAATAAATACCTAAATTATAAATAAGTAGTCCATATATTTGTTAGTCCAAGTTTTCTGAACACAAATCAAAGGTGTGAGGAAAATCACCTTTATTATCAATAAGTTATTCTTCTCTGCTCTCACATCTGGTTCATGTTTCTACATTACTTGCCATGACAATCAGTTATTGCACATGCAAGTTTGATATTACCAAGACTTATTTTCCTTATGTTGCTCGGTAATTTCTATTCAAGAATATTGCTATTTCCTTGAATTATGACATGACTATATGATATTTCTTATCATAGTAAACAAGCAAAAAAGATTACAATTAGAAAGACATAACTTTACAATTCACAATAATCAGTGTTAAAATCAGTCTCCCATTTAGGACTTCAATGGAAAAACATTAATTGAAAGAGTAAACGAATGTAACCGAGATGAGAGCTCTCTGACTGAATCACGCCGGATGACCCAAAATAAAAGAAAAATACAAAAAAAAAAAAAAAAAAAAACAAAGGGAGAAAATGGCTCTATTGGCTTGGTGTGCTCCTGATGGCACTGCCGTACTGGGTGGTGAATGGTGTTGAGGGAAAATGATCCATTGTGTCTCTTTACTTCTCACTGGTGTGATCGTGTCAAAGGTTGTGGGTTCATGATCAATCCCTGCTAATTCTACAAAGAATCTGCCATCGTTATGGGGAGGTATGTGAACTATTCAGTGGGTTTGGCATTTATCAGTATTTGGGTGGTTTATTCTGCATGCACTATGGAAAATACTCTTGAAAGAGTATTATTGTAATATCATTATTTCCGTTTGTAACATTATATAATATTTGTAATTGTACGAGGTTCTGTTTTTTTATGTTTCCTAGTAACCAGTGCCAAATAATCAGGATAATGTTGTTCAAAAATCTAGATAATCCTGATATCAGGCTGCTACATCTCAGAGGATGTTTCTCAGATCACAACCTCGCTTCCAAACAAAAAGTTTACAGGAGTTAAAAAATGGCTTGATTTAATATTTTACAATTTGCAAACTGCAATCTAACTGTGTTATCAAAGGGTGTAAGATGTGTCCATTGCAACAGTCTTTAACTGTGCAGGCGTTGGAAAAAAGTGCCTGATGCACTCTAAAAAATGCTGGGTTGTTTCAACCCAACGTTGGGTCAAATATGGACTAGCCCAACTTTTGGGTTAAAAATTTAATGTAAAAATTTAACCCAACAGTTGGGTTAGTCCATATTTGACCCAAAGTTGGGTTGAAACAACCCAGTATTTTTTAGAGTGTGCTATTATAATTAACTGAAAATCAAACCATAAAAAATGCTCATTACTCAGAATAAAATTAATGTTAACAGACAGCACAGTAAAATGTTCACATTGTTGACCACCTTATTATAAAAATAAGTGCATGTAATTTCATAAAGTTCATTTAAATGCCTATGGTTAACAATTTTGACCTAAAGTAACTCTGATTGTTCAGATCAAAGTTGAGTGTCTCTAGCGTGTGCAACAATTGCTTTTTAAGAGCTCTTTGCTATGCTGTAGCCAAATGTGATCTTTGAACAACAACAATGACCTTGTTCTGTGAACTGACTGAAAGAGTCATTTACTCGTGTGGGGCAGGTCAAACGGCACAAAGGTGCCAAGGCATTGTTATTCTGTACCTTCTTGCCTATGTTAAAAATAATATCAAATACTACAATCTCACTAAAAGCACAGTTTAGTATATGATAGTGTTGTCATACTGGGATTATTCTTCACAACTAAGGAGGTGTTTACACAGCACCGCTTTCAACTAAAAACCTTTTATGCATTTTGGCTGTTAATTTACACTACGACAGTATTTTGTGGGCCTGTAAACAAACTTTTGAAAACGGGTTTGAAAGTGCAAGTTTTTGAAAACAGTTCTGTTATTGTCTATGTGTAAACTATAAACACGCAAATTTGTGAAAACAGTGACGTCATGCACATGCATATTACATGTTCAGTCTATAGGTATGTGCACAGGTGCGTAGTGCTTCTTTACAAAGTGACATTACCAGGACTGGCCGGGCATGCGTATACAGTTTTTTTTAGCCGTTTTTGCATATCCATGTGAACAAGAATCATTTTGATAACACTGTCATATGTACACTAAACTTCAAAAACACAAAGGAAAAACTTTTCCATTTTTAGTACATTGTGGCTGTGTAAACATACCCCAAAACGGAGTCCAAACTGTAACAGCAGCGGTTCCTTTCTTTCTTCCTGTGTTGTCTGGATCCATGACAGTGCCATGCACAAACATGATAGTCATGGACTTCACTGTGAGCAGATTGCAAAACAGATCGATTCACTCAAACATTACATCAGTGTAGAAACATTCTCGCTGTTTGGACGTCTAATGAGCACTTAGTAAACTAATATCATGGCAATGCAACAGAGCTTTTACTGTTGTTTATATTGGGGTTGGGTCTGACTGGGCATCCCTATACTTTGGGTATTACAAACAGTTTTAGAAATTTTTTTTTTTGAAGGCTTATCGAGAGCAATGATTCCCAGGGTGTACATAAGCAGTGTTCACTTGTGTTTGATATTTCATTTTTTGTTGAGCTTCTTTTCATTAAGATGCCATTTCTTTGTTCAGGGTTTCTGCCCTCTGTTTTTCAATTCACCAACCTTAAAATACTCTGATTATGTGAGCTCTTCAGTGCTGTTATTTAAGCAGTTACCAGAGCAGTTTTACTGTTTTACTCTCAATCCTTCCCTTACCAGACGATAATGTTTCATTAACATTCAATGCTCTCCGTTCCAGTGAAATCTCAAAATATAGTGCAGCCAAATATGCCACCATTACTGATATACTATACATATATAACTGACAAACATTCATGGTTAATGTTTTTAAAAGAAAAATCTCCCTCCTGCACTTTAGGCAAGAAATATTCCTATGCTCAGATAGACACACATAGTCCTACATTTGCCTCAACTGAAAAAGAAGTAACTGAATTCTAGTTGGTTTGCTGTTAGACCCAGTATAATTTGTATTACTCAGTCTTTCAATAATAGCCTCTTACATTTATGGTGTCAGGATCACTAAACGGTCTTTGATTAAATGTGGCACTCAAACTGTTATGATGCATATGTGTGCAGAGCTGAACTCATGCACTACGCAATTGTCTACTACTTGTTTCAAGTCTATTAATCTTTGATCAAATCAGAACAGGGAAATACATTTCTGTAGGCCTGGTTGTAGATTTTGTGGTCTCATGTCAATGGATTCACTGGTTTTACCATTAGGGCTTTGCTTCAGTAGTGGTCAACAGTTGAGGATTTCATCCCTGTTGGCATCCCCACTTTACAATGAGGGCTACACGCAGATGCTATCAATTCCAGTTTTTGACTTTAGGGTGGAATCTGTCGACACAAGTCGACTACGACAGATGCCTCGTAAGTAGGTTGGGGTGCTGTTTACAAAATTCATCCAGCCTACAGAGTTTGGAAGGGCGATCATCTCACATGGCACAAAAATTGCCCGAAAATAATGGCAGTTCTTCTAGTTTTGAACTATTTCCTTCAGGACATTCAAGAGTGTTAAGAAGTTGTCAGGACACCATCAAGGGGAAATGTGTTCTGGCCTCATGTGGAGGTTAGCACATACTTTTTTGGATGCAGAATACGTTTCTGTCACTCAGTGCTGTGCATATCCTCGGTCAGTTGAATTTGGGAGCAGATTTTCACTTGAGCATGGGTTGAGGCCTGGAGAATAGAGGTTGCATCCTCAGACCGCAAGGTTCGGCAGGGAAGAGGTGGGTCTCCTTCACTTCAAGCAAGACAGCACAGTGCTCCCTTTGGTTCTCTCTTTCTCATCCTTTGCCTCCATGGCCTGCTTATTTGCTAATGGAGATCATTTTGAATGCATTTCTGTTGGTTCAGTGCTGGCATTCCTTAAAGAACGTTTTTTTGTGGGCACAGCCCCAGCTACACTGCTGGACATGTACCAGTTGATGGCGTTTCTTTGGGGAGGTATTTAGCACCAGACGGCTGAGATCTTTCCATCTTGGTTATGTTTCTTCTTGGGACTTATCTATAGTCTTAGAAGGTTGAATGGGGCATCCTTTTGAACATTTGGAGACAGCTTTGAAGGTATATTTCACCCAAAAAGGAAAATTTGCTGTTAATTTGCTTGACCTCAGGCCATCCAAGATGTAAGTCACTTTTTTCTTCAGTAGAACAGTAAAGAAGAAATTTATCTGAAACTATGGTCCTTGGTGTTTCATAAAATTCAGCGACTATCACTTTGAGAGTCAAAAAAGCAAATAAAAAATTAATACTGACGATATATTGAGGTCTTATGAAGCGAAACGATCAGTCTGTGCAAGACCAATGAGCTGCTGATATGTGCATGAGTGAACTGAGCACTTGAATGAATGAAGTTTAATGTAAATTGGGAGCCACGGGTATTAATTATGTCTTACCTGTATATGCTTTTTTGACTTTCAAGTGCTGGTAGTCACTCTGTAGTTTGACACTATTATAACATAGCTCCAGCTATTGACACTGACTTAAATATACAGTTTATTTCTTTGCTTGGTATTGACTTGAAAGCAATCAAGCAAGCTATTGACTCTTGGTTGTTTGAAAAATGTTTGCTGTAAAATGTGCTTATGCGTGTGTCTTTTTAAAATAAATACTATATTTTGAATCTCATTCATGCATCATTAGGTGTGGCTTAAGTGTACACCCTATGATGATGAATTTACTGTATATTCTATAAGCTATATAACATTAAAGGGGTCATATTATGTTTCTAAAAAGAACATTATTTTGTGTATTTGGTGTAATGAAATATGTTTATGCAGTTTAAGGTTCAAAAAACATTATTTTCCACATACTGTACATTATTGTTTCTCCTCTAAGCCCCGCCTTTCTGAAACGCAACGATTTTTACAAAGCTCATCGGTCTGAAAAGCAAGGTGTGCTGTGATTGGCCAGCTATCCAGTGCGTTGTGATTGGCCGAATACCTCAATCATGTGACGGAAATGTTACGCCCCTTACTATACTGTGATGATGCCCTGTCAGGCCGTAGCGATGATTCAAAAACATTAAAACTCATTATAAACGAGGCATTCGTTGCATCCAGTGGGGACATAATTACGGGATTATAATGACTTACAGTATACTGTATTTTTATGCGTTGCATTGCATCACGCAACGTAAACATAAAACCATGTCTGCATTTGGGATCTGAGAAATGACAAACAAGCGCTACTCTACACTGCCCAAAAAACTTGCTTTAAATATAAAACATATAAATATAAAAACTCTTTAAATATAAAAAACGTAATTACAGTCTGTGAGTCAGAACAGCCGGCATTGTAGTCGTCCTCCATAAAATTCGCTGCTCACATCTGAATATTTGGGTTAAAGTGATCTGGAACAGTGTTGTAAATACAACTTAACCACTGATTTCTAGTCGTGTCCACTTTTAGAAGACCAAACAAAGTAGTTAACTTTCACAACGAAACACAAACACCCAGCATCACCACGGCCAGCTAGAGTGAGCAGAGGTGGGGGCTATAGAGTGAGAGGCGGCCGGCGGATTCGACGAAGGAGTGGCCGGTGGGTTTGTGGCAACCACATGTGACGACCCTGTGCTGGACTCCGCTTTGTCCATGGTGAAAGACGATCCGGCGATCCACAGCGCGAAGTATGTTTTTCCTCAGTGACCAGCACGGATCAGCTGCAGGCATGAACAAAGCAGATATCGTCCTCTTTTGGAAAAACAAACAAAGTCGTTTCACTTTCACAACGAAACACACAGCCGCCTTCACGACATGGCGGCGGCGGCGTCAACAATACTACAGCGAGAATAAAAAGTACGCCTTCTTTCTTTGCGTGAACATGTGGGAGGCGTTATCAAATCTTCCCACATAGTGATGTAGACAGGTGGGGGCGTGTTAGAACAAGCCGTTTAGGTAGGTGTGGTTGACTCTTAAATATATAAAGAATATCTCTTTGGGTTTGAGACTTAGTCTTTGCAACTTTAAATATCTTCTTTATGCACCAAGAGCTTGTGACTCTCCAAAGAGAAAGGAAAATTTTTTTAATTGCATCATATGACCCCTTTAAACAAGATAAACTAGGAAATTAGGCTTTTGACCTTTTCAAGGGAAAACATGACAAGTTTAAACTTTATTTGGATTTACTCCTACATCTGCAAGAGAATGTTTTTATTAGCATTTCTTGTTTACATACAACATCCACCTACAAGTGAGTGAAGGTTTCCTGCACATAAATCTTTTTTTTTTCTTGTGTGCTTTTGGAAGAGGTCTTATTATTATTAAAATTTTAAGTCAAATACATTTTAACCCCATTATTTAAATTTAATCCGACTCGAATTCACCTTATTATATATATATATTATATATATATAATATATATATACAGTATATATATAACAGTATATAGATAGATTATATATATATATATATATCTATATCTATATATATATATACAGAAAACACACATTTGTGAGTTTTCTTTTTCTGTTCTCTCTTTTTTTTTTCACAATGAGTCCTTCTTTTTAAAGATATCCTTTAAAGGCCAGTTGAAATTAATAAAACCTAATTGGAATATACTCCGGACAGGTCCGCAAGTCAACAAGTAAGTCAAGCTTTCGAATGTTGTCATTTGCAGCTGAAATGACTGCTATGTTCAAAGGCTAATTAGGTTCATTTAACTACGCAAACATGGGGATTTTGGCGAACTGTTCAGGTTGGGAGGTTATTTGTTGATGAGACATTCTACAGCACACTCTTCTCGCACACACATTCTGTGTCTTCATTTAGCTAATTCAGTACAATTGGATAAATATATTTTTTGGTTATGGATCTTTCTAAATTAACACAAATGGGAACCATTAACCTATTCACAGTATATGAAGAAAAGGCAAAGTCACCCTAAGCTCATGGTGCACAAGGGTCTTCCCTAAAAGTCACTCTAAATTTTACAGCCCTGCCATCTAGTGGTCTCAAATTAGTAGAGTTGCAAATTCTGATACTATTTATAAATGTATGAGTATGTACAGAAAAATCATTGAAAAATAATTTATTTTTTTCTATTATTTATTTACAATGTCATGTGGCAAATATATGCTTCTATTTTGAATTCTAGTTAGTAGTTACAAATTCGATTCTCATCATGACAATTGAGTGAAAAGTTGAATAGAAAATGAGATTTGAGTGAATTTCTAGAGAAAGTCTCTCATTGCTGTGAGAGATGAAGTGGGGAGGCCTGGGGTGTGAGTTCACCCAGAACGCTGCAGCTCTGCTGGGCCTCTGAGGAAGAGATCTGGCTCTCTGTTGCTATTACAACCCTGGTGAACCCGGGAGTGAAGAAGAGTCCTTAGGCTTCGCCTCACCACCCGCATGACATGGGCAGTTTTGACAAGATCATGTGAAAGAGACAAAACCTCAGGCTTGCTGAAGTTGAGTGTTAAAACTCTTCCATAGATGAGCGCAGTAGTGGTCTATAGATTGCTGTTGGCATGCGTGCGTTGCAACACTTGCTTGTAAACAAAAAAAGTGAAAAAGGATGAACCCAAGCCATTGTATAGGAGAGACCAACATATTGACTACATAGTAGCATGCTAAAAACACTCAGAACACCTTATAGCAATGTCTTGGCAACAAAATATAAGACAGTAAACCTATAGCGGTGAGTTTTGCATGGGCAACCGCTCACATTTTCTTCAGAATATGTAAAAGTTTCATCTATTAAAGCTATTATTTAGTTTTGTGTTTACTATGCAATGCATGTACTTATCAGTGTCTGTAAAAATCAGATCTAGCTATGGCAAACAGAACAGCCGGTGTCTATTAATCTGCTGTTTATGAAATATTGTTTTTAACTTTAGCGGGACTAAAGGGAATGGAAAAAAGATTCTTATCCAGGAAAACCTCTCACATGTTTTTTTTCCCCCTGTCATTTGACATCTGCAGATGTTGAGCTTTGAAAAAAGCAAGATGCCTTGCTTTTTTCAAAAAACATTCCAGAACAACAAATTTCAGTAAGATATTCGCGATTTAAGTGTGTTTTACAGTTTACATGTTTTAAGAGGTCTTGTCTGAAATATGACCAACAGTTTATGGCCACACAAACCATTTCTATCCGGACACTTTATACTGTTCTATGCAAGGAAAGTGAAGCATTTTATGAATCACTGAACAGACAGAAAAATAATTTCCTTCAGCAGCTAAGCTTTGGAGGATAATTAGTGAATTGCTATAACCTGTGCTTTATACATCTCCAGGGTTTACATACATATTCTCAATATTCACATTTACCACTTGAAATGTCAGAAGTGCACACAAGCTCATTGGCAGTGTGACACCCTAAGTGCTCTGACAGAGTTCAGTTAGGCAGCAGTCTCAATGCTTGAACACTTTCTAAATGGATTAATTTTGCTCTAGGCCACATTCAATTTATGGGCTTTCTTTTGCTTGAAATATATAATTATATGTGAGGGTACCAGAGACGCACACAGAAGTTTGATGCATGTTAAGGTGCTGAAAAGTAAACTTTTAGACTAATTGTAAACGGTATATTAGTGTATACTATCCAATAGAGAAATAATGTGTATCTTTGTAATCTTTCATTTAAATGTAATAACTTGCTCTGTCTCTGAAACATCTTATTATTATTATATTATATTATCCTATTATTAAGTTTTGTCCTCAAACAACCAGTTTAAGTGAGCCCACTGATCTTGGATTTGAGAATGCATTTGTAACAGCATGCTGAGTCGGCTGCAGCTGTAGATATACATTATCTTGTAATTTGTGTGATGCTCCAGCGATGTCCATCTGCACTTGATTATAGTGCTAGCCGGATGAGAGACTTCAGACTTCAGAGGGAAGTTTCTCTGGCAATGTTGGCATGAACCTTTGGGCAGTTGTTCGAAGTCACCTCAGTAGATTCATGTTTTCATCAAACTCTGTGTAAGTGGCATTGACCCAAAGGCAGCCTTAAGCCTGGCTCAGTGAAGAGATGTAACCAAATGAGACTGCCACAACAAAAACCGCCTATAGGTTAGCCGCCACACTAGCTGATGGTTCCACCAGTGGTGTGTGTGTGTGTGTCGTCCGTGACGTGAGAGAGAGTCAGTATATGGAAGCGGTTCTTTGGAAGGACTTTGGAGATATATGCTTGTTGTTTAGATGAGGGTTTTCTGTCAGTGTTTCTCTGAGGGCACTTCTCAGTTGAACTTGCTTTATTACATAAACCCTGACATCTGTGACCTAAGACCATCCCCATCAACTTAAGATTTTTGGAGAAACTAAAGTTGACATTAGAAAGAGCAAATACTGGTTGCTCACTTCACCAGTCAGTCCAACTGTATCGTTGTGATGCAGCAACCCAAAAAAAAAAAAAAAGCAACCAACTAGCTTAAGGGACAGATTACAGATGATTTTGCCAAGCAATATTGAAAGTAAGAGATTTCGGTGCTGTGAGTATTTTAAGACATACTGCTGCTGCACAAATAGCATATAAAATCACCCCATAGCAGATCTAAACAGGTGGACCTGGGGAAGGTGAAGGGTTTCAGAGAACTCTGAAAGCACGCTGCAGGAATCTCAAGTGAATGCTAGCCAGCCATATAAATGCAAGGCAGTTAGCTCATTGGCTGCATATGCAATCAGCTTGTGCCAAGTCGTTTAACTCTCTGAATATCATCAGTTACGTTAACACCCCGTCAGAATGCGCCATCTAGAGATCCATGACTGAACTATATATTTATACTAATAATTTTTTCATTACATATATTACAAATGTAATCAATCATCAATTAAACCTACATTCGCCACCATTTATCGGAGACTGTGCCCATTTAGTCCTGCTGAACACCACCTTTTACAGTACATAAAGATCATGTCATGAATGTATACTTGACAGTCAAGAAGGCTGGATTTGCTCTTGGCCAGTTGTGTTATACTGATCTAGTTGCAGATGAAAATGATGTGCATACTGAGTCATTGATGGACCACTTTTATGATAGTGATGGTGCTTGTTTAGTCATTTTGAGCTCCAGTCTCCATTTCATTACATGGAATAGAGCAACTATTCACCTTTTGTGTTACATGAGAGAGAGAGAGAGAAAGAGGCTTCTATGAGAAGGAGATGAGAAAGAGAGAGAGAGAGAGAGAGAGAGAGAAAGTCAAGCAGTTTTGGAACCACAAAAGAGTGTGTAAATGACAAGTTTTTCCAGATTACTATTGATTTAAGAATTTTGAATTCGTTTATTTTTATATAATTACAGATTGACTAAGATCTAGCAAATGTCTTCTCTGATCATGATAAACCACGGGTATTTGCAGAATACATACATTTGCATACAATATCAGTATTCATTTATATTTGATGCTTGGTGATTGCATATAAAATGATTTTAATGATTTTGGTGATTGCATATTTTGTTTACATTTTTGTAGACATACAGATTTTGGAGCAATGGCACATGTGCTCTCATGACTCTGATGCATCTATGAGAGGTGACATGAATGGGTGATGTACCTAAATTGTTATGAAGTTTTAGCAGACACTCATCTTGAGAATAACCGATGAGGGGTTCACAGCATTTGAGATGTGTTCTGTCATGTAAGTGGGCAGAGAGGCATGGCCTCTGGAGGATGGAGGCCAATGGTCCGTCTGAGTGAGTGGGCATCCAGTTCACAGAGGCTTAAGTACACACACGTCCATGGAAGTCTACTGACAGTTTTCTGCTCACTGAACATGCAATGCTCTGTCATGGCACTATGTCTATTGTGAATGAGTAAGGCGCTCCCTCTAGACAACAGCCTTTCTTCTGTAGAGCTGTGATGAGCAGAACAAATTAAAACCCTTACATAACACAAGAATATATTAAGGTTTGTCTCTGTCTTTCTGCATTCGTGTTGGTCTGAACAATAATTAGCATTGTTGGAATTACAGGTTTATACAGGTAAATACAATACAATACATTTCTGATGTGCTGTTAAGTACAATTATTATATATTCACATGATATATTTTTTTCCAAGTGTAGTCAGATACAGAATATATACAATTTTAGTTCTCTCCAAGGTTGGAAATAAACCGGGAATGGCACCAAAATGAACAAAAATGATACAACAAAAAAAGCCACACAATATTAACTAGAGCCCGACCAATATATCGTTTAGCCAATATTATCGGCCGATATGAGCTGTCGCGCTAATATCGGTATCGGCCCCGAAAAAACCATATCGGTCGGGCTCTAATATTAACCTAAAGTTGTGATTTAAGTCATTGACTGCTTTTTAAAAATGTGTTCTATTAATCAACATTAAAATTCATTATTACAATATCAAGGACAATAACTGACAATAATGATTTTATTATTTAATATTTCATAATATTGCCGCCCTAGGCTGTACCACCTTTGGAGTGTGTCATTTGCTGATGTTGATAACATGTTATTGATAACAGCCCACAGTATTCTGATTGGTTAAATAACTACTTGAATAAATATTTGACCTAAAAGACAACACAAATAAATTTGATAAGATAATTCTGAAAATGCCTTTAAAAAGGTAAAATGCCCCTGAAAATCAACTACATGGTGAAAACATTGAAAGGATTCATTGTTTAGCTTGTTGGAGGTACTCCAGGTTGCAATGATCTGTCCAGGAATGCATGTTGAGCCCTGGCCAGCCAATGTCTGGGTTTTATTTAGTAAATCTTACTAAAAATAGATGATTAACTAGTTTGTGTTCTAAATTCTATTTTTAGGATTTGCCTCTGTAATTAACATGTGAATTAATGGAAATTCGGTCAATTCGGTCATGAAAACAAATTCCTTGTATGTGTAATACCTGGCATTAAAACTCATTCTGATTCTGATTCTGATTCTCCTTGTAAATGTAGAACACTGAGCCCCTACACAGGCCTGTCGATCTGTCAGCCACACTTTTATTAACACATTTTATGTTTTCTATAGTAAACCTACCCTTTTCAAGTGATTTTTAGTATGATTACAATGCATGAGGTTGTCATGGCAAGTGTGCTGGAACACACCAGCGGTCAGTCTAGGAGTTTAGACCCTTGATTCAGGGCCTTTAGCCAGAGGAACACTTTTCTTTCTCTTTGTACTTCCTCTCCCGGCGGTGGGTGCACAACAAGCTCGAGTCAGAGATGAGTGTGAGGAGTCAATGAGACTGACGCTCTCTCGTACGCTGTCTGCAGAGGGCACACGGGATGCGGAGCGCTCTCTGTGGCTGTTAGATGATGATGGATCACGATATTCCTTTTGACTGTGGACAGGCGACCGCTTCTTTGAGCGCACATGAAGTGGAATGCTGAGAGGTCGCCGCAGTTTGGCGGAAAGTTATGACCGGATGGAGCGCACGTCCTCGGGAGGTGTTTCCTCGGCGCAGCTTCCCAAGGTCCGTATGTAATTTCCTCTTAGTCGATAACACGTGTGAGAGACGAATGATATCTGCGATCTAAAAATCCCTAAAAAATGAACGTAGGCCTATTTATTTTGGAAAAAAGTGGTTGCATTCCTTTAGTTCTAGAACGCAACACAGTGCAAAGTTCAAAATACGTTAAAAAAAAAAAAAAAAAACTTGTTAAAAAAGAAAAAGAATACTTCATATTAATACAGCACTCCAATATCCTGTTTGTCATTTGTCAAAATTAACTTTTTAATTGTTTGTATATTTGCAGGTTTAATGAACAATAAACTACTTGGTCTCTGATACATTTGGCATTTACATTTTGCAGTTGTTCATGCAGAATATTATGTGTGTTTTAAGTGACTTAATTACAAGTCATATTTGAAGAATCATGAAAAAATGTGTGAAATGTACAATATAAGATCATAACTTAATTATGGACAGTTAACAAATGTAGATAACCAACATTTATTTAATAACATTTGTTTTTAAGACAAAATTCTCTGTACTGTTAAATATAATTTAAATGTAGCTCAAGCTGCTTGATTGAACACTGCTGATTGAGAGGCTATCTGATTTTGTTCATTAATTAAGGGCATATTTCTTTGCTTAATTCTATGGCAAATCAAGCACAGTTACCTCACTGAATTGGCTGTGACAATATTTGTGTTTAGTTGCACACTGTGATTCAGATTTTCTTTCATTTTTTCTGTGTTTTGCAGTTTTATGGACAGAACGGATAGCACACACAGATTCACAAAGTACCGTAGCTGCCTAAGATTTAGCCCCTGTTCACAGAGATGTAAATATTTACAACAGAATCATCTAATCTCTTTTTCAAATCTCATCTGTGATATTAGCTTCTGGAAAAAGAGAATGGGGTAATTATTATAACACAATATAAATAGTTTGTCTTTATTTGACTGCCTCCTCTAGTCATCCTTTGACACATATTTATATTTATGATCTGCATGTTTACTCTATGCTTTTGTTATAGGCAGTTATTACACATATACAGTCAGTGGCTTATACAGTATGTTTAAATGATAGAAGACACATTTTTGGGCCAGTATGCCAAAGTCTTTGTGATTTCACATTTGATTCCATGAATGAGATTGAAGTAATAACGTCATGAATGATACTGAATGTAATGTAAAATGCAGTTTTAACAACGGGACTTATTTTTCATTGACTGATTATGATTTGAGTGGCAAAAGAGTGACTAATAGAAATGCACAACCATAATTGAACTCGACATGAGCTTACCTAAATTGACCTGGATAAATGTTGTTATATGACGGTACTCTTTAACCCATGTGCACAACCTGATAACTGAAAACATACCGTCAATTACACTGAGCAAATTTGAGCAAAATGATTCATTTCATCTCAGACTCAAATCTGCTGAGGTTTTAGCAACTGCATTTAAAGATTGCACACTTTTTTTTTTACATGTTCCTTTGAAAGTATCCACTCAACCAAACACCTATTTTCCCTGAGGTGTCTCAGGCTATGAGGTTCCACGAATAGCGAGTACCATCTGTGTCCAGTTATCCTTGCTTTCCTCTAAGATACACAATGTGAGCCCGTGGCAGCCATTCCTGCCGGTTCAGATGGTATGGGAGATGGCAAATCCCACATTAGGGAATGGCATGTTGAAAACACGAACAGGGGCCAGTTCATATACTTCAGGGAGAAACTTTTTTTTTTTTAATTGACCCTTTGCTAAGCTCCACCCCTTGGTTGATCTCGCTCGCTCAGACTTTAGCCTACATCCGATAGGAATTAATTTGAGATTGCCATGAACTGGATCCTTTTCAACCCCTTGATTTTAGGGAGTGAGTCTATGCATATGTCAGACAGCACCATATATCACAATGCAACATGATTCTGATATCACAGTGCAGATTATGTGAAGATCCCCCCTCCCCCACTTTACGCAACTCTAGTGAATGATATATGAGTTCTTTTGAGATGTAACTCCATAATACCTATTTTTACCGTAATCTGTTTGTTATTGTATTGCTGTTTCATTTCTTTGTGCAATATTTTCCAACAGCCCAAGCAACAGGAAAAAAATGTAAATGGTAAATAAGCTCCAAATTAGATTCCAAGTGATCAAGAAATTTTGTTATTTTAGTAGTGCGAAAACAGTTCATTATGCGGTATGCTAAGTTGTAGTGCAAACAGTTTTACCCCTTACTGCACTTTAAGCTGGTCACACTCCAGACAAAAAGTGCATGCCACACCAAATAAAATAAGAACTTACACTCTAAAAAATGCTGGGCTGTTTCAACCCAACATTGGGTCAAATATGGACTAACCCAACTTTTGGGTTAAAACTTTAATTAAAAATTTTAACCCAACAGCTGGGTTAGTCAATATTTGACCCAAAGGTGGTGGAAACAACCCAGCATTTTTTTTAGAGTGTATAAAATAAGAACAGCTTGGGCTGTTGAAAAAATAGGATTCTTGTAAAAAAAACAGAAAAATAGAACCAGAAAACTGAAGTAAATCCCAGACTATAGGGAATACAAAATATAAAAAATATTAGGTTAAAAAATTCAAAAATATTTCTGGTAACGTTTAGGGTTGGGGTTGGTTAGTACCATATATCAATTAAATTTAAATAATTTAAAATAGTAAATATTTAAAAAAAAAGAAAATATATATATATATACAAAATGAGAATTGACAATAAGTGCTATAAAATAGTATAAACTGCTAGTACATACATATAAAAAAATAAAAAAAAAACACTTAGGGTCCTGGAAATGCATGCTTCTCTATTAGTCTGGCTTGTTTTGCACCACTCACAGTTTTTATGGCTTTTAAAGCATTTCACGTTCAAAATGCGCACGTTAAAAAATGTAAATAACTACATGTTTAATACGCATGATTTTTCAAATAGTATAAAACTTTTTTTTAAATGAAAAGTGTCATGAATCATGAATGAGAAATTTGCTATAATATTGCTTTGTTTTTCAAAGAGCTGAAGACTCTTATTTGTTGGATCATCTTCTGAATAATCTTTGTAAAACATACCCATGGGCTGAGCTTTGACTGAAATTTTGTGGCCGAGTTTTGTCCTTAGGAACAATTCATCTGTGACCTGAAATAAACTGGAGTTCGGAAATGACTTGATTTGTGTATAGTGAGAGATTATGCCTGACAGGCGATATCAAAGAACTGCACATCCTGATACCTTACAGGAAATTCATTCATAGGAAACAATTGGCACCTAATCCAAGAAGAGTTCTCAGGAATAAACAGAGCGAAGTGCATTGATAATGAGTATAAGGTGTTTGTACAGTTTCTATTATTCACAGTGCTCCTTGATTGTTACGAAGAACGCTGTACCTCTTATTGTATTTAACTTATGATAGGCTATTTTAAGGCAATATTTTGCATATTGAAGCACAGTCCAATTATGTTCGTTCTCCAGCACCTCAAACACATCAGACATCAATCAGCCTTTAAAGGAAAGTAGAGGTGCACCCTGTAAACATCAACAGAATGTTGCCTTGTTAATGAAGCTGCATAATTCAGGTTGCAGCAAATAAGTCTTACAATATCCTGTATATGTATGCATGTAGAATTTTTATTTGGCTTACATTGCTAATTTTTTCTCCTATTTGCAGAACATAAGTAAAGAGTCTCTGTCACCAACATGAGTTGGAGCTTTCTCACTCGACTACTGGAGGAAATCCACAACCACTCCACGTTTGTGGGGAAAGTTTGGCTGACTGTATTAATTATTTTCCGGATCGTTTTGACCGCAGTGGGAGGTGAGTCAATCTACTCAGATGAGCAAACAAAGTTCACCTGCAACACTAAGCAGCCCGGCTGTGACAACGTATGCTACGATTCCTTTGCCCCGCTGTCACACGTCCGGTTCTGGGTGTTCCAGATCATCATGATATCCACCCCCTCCATCATGTATCTGGGTTACGCCATCCATAAGATCGCCCGTGCCTCAGAGGAGGAACGGTGCAAGAACCAGATTTATCAAAAGAGGAACCGCCCCAGTCGGTGGAGAAATGGACACCACCTAGAGGAGGTCTTGGAGGAAGATGACGCCGAGCCAATGATCTATGAAGAAGACACGTTGGATGAGCAGGAGGTCAAACCAGAGACAGACAATGGCAAAGATCCAGCGAAGCATGATGGCCGCCGTAGGATCATGCAAGAAGGCTTGATGAGGATGTATGTGCTTCAGCTTTTATCCCGTGCCGTCTTTGAAGTGGGGTTCCTCACTGGTCAGTATCTCCTTTATGGCTTCCGTGTTAACCCTTCGTATGTCTGCAACAAGATCCCATGTCCGCATAGGGTAGACTGCTTCGTCTCACGACCCACCGAGAAGACCATCTTTTTACTCATCATGTATGTGGTGAGCTGTCTTTGTCTGCTGCTCAATGTTTGTGAGATGTTCCACTTGGGGATTGGTGCCTTCCGTGACACTCTTCGTAAACGTCGAAGCCATGGTCAACAACCTCCATACGGCTACCCTTACTCCAGGGACATTTCTAGTTCTCCGCCAGGATACAACCTGGTGGTTAAATCGGACAAACCGGGTCGCATTCCCAACAGCATCATCCTACAGGACCAGAACATGCCCAGAGTGGTTCCAGAACAGCATTGCACAAGTCCTGATGAGAATATTCCCTCTGACCTGGCTACTCTGCACCACCATTTACGAGTAGCTCAGGAACAACTTGACATGGCGTTTCAGACATATAACACAAAAAGTGCTCATATCTCCAGAGCTAGCAGCCCTGTGTCTGGTGGCACAATGACAGAACAAAACCGGGTCAATACAGCTCAGGAGAAACAGGGTGCACGACCGAAAGCCAGCACTGAGAGGGCAGGGACAATAGCAAAGAATGGAAAGACGTCTGTGTGGATTTAATGGTAAACACTTACTTGACTAGTCATGAACCATTATCCTCAGAAAACATATTGTCCCAGCCAATGAAAACTACAGTTAGTAAGGGCATGATTAAACATTATGTACCCAAGTTCTGTTGAACATTAAACAATACTGAAAAATAAATATATTATAGAAGGGTAGTATTCATTTCTGAAACTCTTTACATTGTGTTCTCCCTTTCTCAGAATAATAATTTATGTGCTTTTGTACATATGTTAAATATATTAAGTGTGACGTTTCTCTAAATTCAAATGCATGCAAGTGTATTGACCATATTGGAAGTCTGTCAAACAATTTATTCTTTAATGGATCATTGCTTTAATTTGACTAAGAACAACCCCTATGTATCCTTATACTGTAGCTGTAAGAGCTATATGTTCACCTCTTTATCTTCTCCTATTATTATTATGATGATATATAGCTTATTATATGATTATTATTCTGTGGATCTGGTTCCAAGCCAAAGGGAGATGCCAAACCCTATCCTAAATTTGAAGTAAATTGCATATGTGATTCAAAGGCGTAGGTCCAGTCAGTAAGCAGCAAGATTAGCGCATGTTATAAAATTCCAATTTTGGCAAGCTCTGAGGCTTCACGTGCTATACCTATGGAGAAAGCAACCCAAGAATGCATTGTGATGAAATGTGATCAAAGAACTTTTAAACAACGTGTTGTGCTCACATGTATTTTGGCTTGCTGACTCATTGCATATTGTGAGGTATTTGTGCTGATCAATGACATTAATATTGTTACTACCTAGGTAAAGAGCTTCCTTATGATAGGATGCTTAAAAGACAGTACGAATGTGAGACAGGGCTACAGAGAGGTGGTTTTGGAACAGAAGTCTTTAAATCCAAAAGGATATTTCACCAAAAATGAACTCTCTTATCATTTACTCACTTATGCCATCGATATAGATGACTGTCTAATCTACCTGTAGACGCACATAAATCATCTATGTGAGTCCATATAGTGAACAAGTGATGGGTCATTCAAGTTGATGCTTCAACAACCAGCAAAATAACACAATGGGTATCCATACAACTCAGTTGATGAATCAAGTCTAGAGATGAATGATAGAACATCTAATATTTTAAACTTTTCAAACTCGCTTCTCAGATGTCCGCCTGCTGTGAATGTCAGATGTGTGAAATCATGATGTAAATTGTAAAATTGCTTGTGAGTGGCCTTCCTCCGGCTTCGCTGCACTTCTTGAGCAAGTTTCCCCCCCCACAAAAAAACCCCACACTTACGTCCACACATCAAGGGTGAACGTATGGACATGCATCTTGGACAGTTGTCTTTATTAAGTGTAACGTACGGCCTATACACTTGTATTTATGGACTCGCAGAGTGAACTATTTCTCAAGAATCTCTGTTGTGGCCACAGAAGAAAGAAAGTCATATCTAGAACGGCATGAGGGGCAGTTTCTAGTGGAGTATCCCTTTAATTAGTCTAAAAAAAGATTATGCTGATTTTCTTGGTTTCTTCTTTATCAAAAAACATGGATGTGCATATAATATTAATGTGCATTTATAGATTCTATTTGCATTTATATTATGTGGCACTAAAATGATGGATTGAGACTGCAATGATAAATTGTACCATTGTCTTACGAAGGTATTTTAAAGGAGCAGTTCACCCCAAAATGTATTGACCCTCAACTTTCATTCTCCTGTGGAACAAAATGTGATTACAGACAGTGATGAGAACTGATCCATATGACTTGTGTGTTATATTCCAAGTCTTCCAAAGCGGTACAACAGCTCCGTGAATTTAGATCATTATTCATTGAAAATCTTTCAATTTTATTGAATGTCAAATTCACGAACAATTCACTCAAATGATTTGCCAGGTTCTTGTTCCTTGTTAAAGTGGGTGGTGTTGATTAAATTATGCATCAAATAAAAATACATAAGCCTGAACGTCAGCATGAAGCTGGTCAGGTAAGAACGTCTCAATCACTGCACACCTCACCAGGAATGAGGCATAGTCATTCTGGAAACACCATAACGGGTGTAACCATAACATTTCATGTGATTTAACTTATTTTCCATTGTTTCCAAGATCATTATGCAGACAATTTACCTCTGAGCTGTCTAGTGTAACCACTCATGAGTTGATAATACTATGTTTTGGTGAGTTGGTGGCAAATTCATATTAATTTTTACTTTTCTGATTCTTACAAAAACATTGCAAAATTTTTTGCAAAAAAGTGAGCATGAAGGTCCACCACTAAGCCCACTCTGGAAATTATTTTGTAAGCATTCCTGAATCAGACTTTTGAGAAGTAAGCTTTGAAAGCTCTGTAATATTTATTGTTTTCACTATTCCAAAATGTGCCTTTACCAGTTACAATTGTACTGATGATGTTTCATGATGATTAAGAATAATAATAAATTTAGGGTTCATTTATCATTTGAGGTTTTTTTTTTCATCTGATCAAAGTAAATGTATTTTTTTATCTAGTATACAGTTCACTTAAACATTATTTCAGAGATGTGCATTATTATAATGCTCAAGCAAAATATTTAAATTAGCAAGAGGTGATAACACTCTGCAGAAAAGACAATATACAAGTAACATGTAAATTTATTAGTCGCACAGATTCAACTGATTACTGTAGAAGAAACGATGGAAAGTTGTATATAGTATAGTATAATAATTGCATACATAGCATTATCAAGAGCGTGTAGATGTATGGAGTGAAAAAAGTATCTAAACCTTACACAAACACGCACCATAGGTTCACGTGTGTGAATGGTAATCCGCAAAAAGACACAAGAGATCCACATACACTTTCAGAAAAAACTAGAAAAGTTGTCACTGGTTGCATAGCTTTTCAAAAGGTACTAAAATGTATCATTTAGGAAATAATATGTACTTTTAAGGTACTCTTTAGGGGTAAATCAGATACAAAGGTTTCCCTTTTGAAAGGCATTGCTCTAGGAACAGATTTTGTACCTTTTTTCTGGAACTGGATCACTTAGCATGTCAGAAGTGAGCTTAATGTGTGCGGTGGCATGGCATCAATATACAGTAGCTGAGAAATGTATATATATTTTTACTTTTGCGCCTGGGTAATGTATGTATAAGCACATGCATAACAAACCTGTCTAATAAACATGCCATTGTTTATTACAAGTATTGTTGGCTCTTTGACAATCTGCTTTATTCTTCCTCTTTTGTAAGTTCCTTTAGCTAAAAGCATTTGCTAAATGCAAAAATGTAAACTGATAACGTGCATGTGGATAAGCATATGAATAACATTGGATAAGCACATATTAGCTTTATTCTGCCCCAAGGAAGAATGATCACAAAACCTGAAGGAAGCACTACAAATCTGTCTCCCGTCTGGGACTATAATCATGAATTCCTGGAGGGCTGGAGTCCTGCAGAGTTTAGATTCAACCCTAATTAAACACACCTGATCCAACTAATCAAGTCCTTCAGGCTTATTTGAAAACTACATGGTATGTGTGTTGGAGTAGGGTTGAATCTAAACTCTGCAGGGCTCTGGTCCTCCAGGAATTGAGTTTGACACCGCTGCTTTAGTGTAACAACCCTGCATATCGGCAACCATAGCTAATTACTACTAGATCTTTATTACCAGTTGTTTTCTTTCCAATAGGCTATTTTCTTGATGAACTAGATATGTATTCAGATATAAATAAGTACAATTATTAATACCCCTATTCCACTACAAGTAAAAGACCTGTATTCAAAAACGTACATAAGGATTATTGGCAAAATGTAGAAAGAAATGTATAAGTACTCATATAGCCTGTATAAAATTTTTGGATCTATATAACTGTTATATAAATGTGTCATTTTACTGCTGTAAAAAAGAAAAGAAAAAAGAAATGATTTCATTTGAATTGATCTGAATCTTTAAAGCCCAAGATCGGTCTTCTAATAAACCCAATTTTTAAGAAAATGTATAAAGAAATCACTCAGCCCTATTGTCTCTATCCACCTTTTTCTTCAACGCGGAAATAAGCCCATGGGTGAGACTTCCGGTTCATTAGTCGCTATAGAGAAATAATTAGAAGAATTGCAGCGTGCAGTAAACGGTCAAACTGTTTGCACCACAAACCAGTGTGTTCATAAATAAGATAATACAATAAAATAATATGATAAGACACACCAAATTTCAATATCAAGCAGCAAAACGAACGGTTTTGTACAGCTAAAAATAGCTGGAAACAAAAGAGACCGGAAGCCAGACCCATAAAATTTACAAATGACCGCGCCCATTTTTACGACAAGAAAAAGGTGGATAGTTTGCCATGTGCTGATTTTGATAATGATGCAGTGCAATGACAAATATTTTTTGGTGATATGCAAAACTATTTTATTATTATTGATAAGAATAAGACGTTACCTCTCAAACATAATTTGATTGATTTGATGTTCAATGATTGTTATTGTGTTCCTGTGGCTCAGTGGTAGAGCGTTGCATTAGCAGCGCAAAAGGTTGTGGGGTTGATTCCCAGGGAACACACATACTGATAAAAAAAATGTATAGCCTGAATGCACAGTAAGTCACTTTGGATAAAAGCGTCTAAAGGCATTAACATTATTAAAATTAAATTTGTTCTAAACTGCATTTCAATATAAATTTGAATAGACTATGTGAATCTAGCGTAGTGTTAGTTCTGGCAGGTCACATTAGTCCAGCTCGCATCAGCTGACTCTCAGCTGATACCCATCTACCTATAGGAATACGACACCTATATAAGCATTCATATATAAGGTCCCTCAATATCATCAGCAGTTTTCGCATTGCTCAATAACTAATTACCCTCCTACATCCCCAGCTCCTCCTCTGTCAGTCAAGATTCAGCCTTCTTATTATCCTTTGAATCAGACTAATTCTAAAATATGTAAATAAAATTATTGAACTTTAACGATATCTGCAATACTTTTATGTTGGTTCTGTTCTGTTTACCCTTGGGGGGGGGGTTGGTTGGGGAACACAGCAAATGTTTGAATGCACACACTCCCAGACATAGTTGTCCATTTATAGATTAGCAGTGATTATGTATCTCTCTATCTCTCTCTCTCTCTTCTCTCTCTCCTCTCTCTTTGCCACCGCCTTATATTTCAGTCTGGTCTGATCTTGGACTTACACTGATGCTCATTGCTTTGCTCTTAATGTACAGTTATGTATAACATATTTAGACCAAAACAAAATTACATACTTTTTAGTATGATCTACAAAATTGAATAGCTTAATATGCAGTTGCACAGTAAAACTAGCAAGTGGGGGTGTTACGGTTTTGAGGGATAACAAAGTCCATGGCTCTACCACTGGAGAAAGTATGATTACTATATTATATGCATATTGACTGTTGCTATGCACTTATTTACAGCAATTTATAATTAAATTATAAATAAATCTCTAATAAACTGAATAGCATGTTCTCCTCCATGGTTTGCTGTACTTCATGGGGATACTCCAATCGCTCCCACAAAAAGGAGTCTGTCTTTCCCACATGACACGGAGAGGAGAAAAATATGGATCAAGTCAATCAGGAGAAAAAAACAAACAAACAAATAAATAAACTTTAATTAAGTAGCACTAACACAAAGTTCCAACACACCATTGGGAAGTTCAGTTTTAGGTTTACTAAAAATAAGGAACAGGGAAAGGAGCTGAGACTCATGGGCTGCATCCGAAATCGCATACTTTCCCACTACAAAAGTGACAAAATTAGTATGGAACTTATAACCTTTTTGAAATAACCCAATAAAATCAGTTCCGATTTGAGATGCGTGCGCCGATATTTTCAGCTCCATTCATTTGCACGTTGTCTCAAGGACACGCCCACAATCGAGAAATGTTATGAATAATCATGTAAGCACCGCCCATCAGGAACCGAATGTAACACCGGCGCGTGACGGCGTTATTTTAGCATCGCACAGCGTTTAGAAATAGGTGTTTCAAACAAACTGCGATAGAATACACACACATTTTGACCCGTTTGGCTTTCACTACAAACGAGCCGATTACTACAGCGCAGTATTAGCTCATAAATATTAATAGAACACGTAACTGATTGGACGTACACGATCATATTATCAATATTCATGAGCTAAACCATAGTAGGATTCGTATTCAGACCACCAGCAAACGCACGCGCAATGCAGTATGGGAATGAAAAGGAAGGTGCCAGATAAAATAACGCGAACTTGTGTTGTTTTGAGGAACTTTGAGCTTTTATAGCTGCGCTTCAGGAAACGACACAATGCAGAGAGTGATTTCGTTTAGCAGTGCTTTCAGAGCGACCGTGACAGGACTTGTCTCGTGTACGAGACACGAGAATGCGTGCAGGACGCCGATTAGAAAACACTCTCAAGTACACTTGAGCTGTTACAGCCTACCGCACAGGACTCTCATCAGTGTGTCTGGACAAGACACGAGCTCATTCCTGCAAGGAGTAATAACCAATGACATGGCTCTTCTGGGAGAGGACGCACTGCGCGCGATGTATGCTCACATTCTCAATGTTCAAGGCAGGACACTCTATGACATCATCCTTTACAGGTAATATACTGCATTGTTTTAATATTTCATTAGTTTGAATTGTAAAGTAGACACGGAATGTCATGTTAATGTGATTTTGGAGGTGCTGGAGTTTTGTAAATAAGGCGTGTGGGCGTGGCCTCGGCATTATCTCACTGTCCCACCCTGGACTACTACTGATATGTAGTTGTTTTTCTGCTCTGTTCTTCTACATGTCAGTAAAGCCAGCCTGGTTTGAGCAGTTCATAAGAGCAATGCTCACTAATCAGTGAATGGGTGCCGTCAGAACCAGAGTCCAAAAAGGTGATACAAATATCACAATAATCCACAAGTAATCAACTCCAGTCCATCAATTAACATCTTAAAAAAGTGACATGTGGCCAAGTATGGTGACCAGTACTTTGACATTAACCCATCTAAGCTGCACACACAAAGTAGTGAACACACAACACACACACAACACACACCCCTGTGAACACACACCCGGAGCAGTGGGCAACCATTTTTTTGTTTTGCTGCGGCGCCCGGGGAGCAGTTGGGGGTTAGTGCCTTGCTCAAGGGCACCTCAGTAGTGGTATTGAAGGTGGAGAGAGCGCTGTACATTTACTCCCCCACACCTACAATCCCTGCCAGTACGAGACACGAAACCGCAACCTTTGGGTTACGAGTCCGGACTCCTACTAACCAGTTGCGATTGTTCCTCCAGTGAAAAAGTCATCTCGTCTGAACCAGGAGAGAAATATGCACAGTCAGTTTTTTGTTTTGAAGCAAGCGTCAATATTGACCATTTACTTTCGGGCTGATGATAGTGGGTACATCTGATTATCAAAATATTTTAATCAGATTCTTCGACTTTAGCTTAAGCAACACACAAGAGATATCAACTCGTCTCTAGTTTCAGGATTTTTGTTATGTTTAGCCGATCAATATAAGGTGAACACTCGATACATTATGAAAAACAAGAAGCTTCTCCAAAAGGGAAACCTCCAAATATTGAATTCGGCTCCACGATTAATCGAATGCGATTGTCATGCGCATTTGTTAGTAAAGCCGGTTCTGTAATCAGCAGGAAATCATCATAACGTGCTTTCAGATGGAGCAAAATTGACTACACAGAGCCGTAGTTCACTGACAAACTACGCAAAATCGCGTTCATAATCGCAGACGATTTAATTGCGCGATTGCTGAAATCGAAGAAATCGTTGGCGGTAATGACAGCTGTTTGCATAGCTTCTCTGTGAATTACGGCTCTGTGAAGTAAATGCTGCTCTGAAAGCATGTGAAAATACCACATGTAATAACATATTTTTACTCCAAACTCAAACGTCAGTCGAGTGTTTGAAATAAAACCTTCTGTGAGATGATGTGGCTTCTTAAACAGAATAAGGCACGCAACATATTTCATAGTATTCTAATCAGTGATAAAGACATTGCATTATAAACATACATTATTTATAATGAAAATTATAATAAGAACTCAGATAAACAGTATATTGCCGTAGTCGTGTGTTTATCAGTCACGTTGAATCAATGAAAGCAGTTGAATCTTCTGTTTATTCAACTGCAGTGATAGGCATTTTCTGGGTTTATTCTGCAAGGCGTATTTGGAGTTTCAGCGCCCTCTGGCCTTTGGATGGAGGAGATTTACTGCTGATCACAGAACTGTGCTTCCCTGAAAGATACGCATGACAATCGCAGCTTCTGTCGAATCGCTATTTCGATTCCATTTCGATTTATCGTGCAACCCTAATTGAGATCCATATTTAGATTTATTAAAGTTCATCACTGAGAAGATTTGATTACAGATTTAGTCGCAGCAAACAGCACAAACATCTGTGCAAAGGAACCCAGGCATTTTCATCAGAGTAGATCATCTCAGAAGAGATCGCTGAACTTTTTTAATATCAATTTTCATAAAGATTTAATAGGTAATGAAAAAAGCGTGGTAGTGTTGGTCTGTGTGAATTTCACAAACAATTACAAATAAATAGCTAATATATTAAAGTAAACATGAAATTTTGAAGTAGGAAAACAAAGTATTTTGAAGTATTTTCTTTCTCTTTTTTTATAGTGTGTATTTGTTTAGTCGTCGTCTGACTGGAAAGACCTTACAGCCAGTTTGTCAGATTAATATTGATCAAAAAAATATATATTGATATAGGCTAATTTATACAGGAAACATGAAGCAATGACAAAAAAAAGCCAGCTCAAAAGGAACTGCAAAGCACTATTGACCCATCCATCTCCAGTGCTGATTTTTGGACAACAGTGCTAAACATAACATACATGCATTACTGGAACTTTGTTGTTGTTGTTGTTCTTCAGTTTAAAAGGAAACCCAGACGGATTGAATGGTGTGCTTCTGGAGTGTGACAGCACTGTACAGGACTCCATTATGCAGCTTCTGAAAGTTTACAAGATACGTCGTAAAGTGAACTTCAGCTTGTGTCCCCGTCTCTCACTATGGGCTCTGTTACCTCAAAATAAAACTGCAGTGCTGGGGAAGTCAAAGCCGGATGTTACTGCAGCAGATAAAGTATTAGTACTGGAACAAGACCCAAGAACTGAACTCATGGGCTGGAGAATGATCACTAGCTGTCGGAATAACCCACATGAGGTCGTCTCCGTTTGTCAAGAGAGCAACACTGAAGAATACCACAGACATCGCTATGAAATTGGTATTAAATGATTCCTATAATTACTTATAAACAAACCTACAAGCTTAAAGGGGTCATATGATGTTGCCAAAAATAACATTATTTTGTGTATTTGATGTAATGCAATGTGTTTATGCGGTTTAAGGTTCAAAAAACATTATTTTCCATATAATGTACATTATTGTTTCTCCTCTATGCCCCGCCTTTCTGAAACGTGTCGATTTTTACAAAGCTCATCGGTCTGAAAAGCGAGGTGTGCTCTGATTGGCCAGATATCCAATGCGTTGTGATTGGCCGAAAACCTAAAGCGTGTGACGGAAATGTTACGCCCCTTACCATACTGTGATGCCGTGTCCGAGCCGGAGCGACGATACAAAAACATGAAAACTCATTATAAACGAGGCATTCGTTGCATCCAGTGGGGACATAATTACGGATTATAATGACTGATAATTGTCTTTAGCGTTGCGTTGCATCGCGTCGCGTAAACAGAAAACCATGTCTGCATTTGTGATCGGAGAAATGACAAACAACAAGTGCTACTCTACACTGCTCAAAACTCACGTTTGAATCGTCAGTGGCAAATTCTTTAAATATAAAAAAACGTACTTACAATCTGCGAGTCAGAACAGCCGGCATGTAGTCTACTCTCCCGGGATCAGGAAACAGTCCTCCATAAAATGTTTTGCACACATCTGAATATTTGGGTTGAGTTTTTCTGGAAAAGTGTTGTAAATACAACTTAACAACTTATTTCTAGTCGTGTCCTCTTTTGGAAAGCCAAACAAAGTAGGGGGGCTAGATTGTTGTTTTTTTAGTGGCGACCAGCTAGCGCAAAGTGATGTATTTCCTCAGGACCAGAGGATCAGTCCAGGCGGATATCGTCCTTTTTTTGAAGACCAAACAAAGTAGTTTCGCTTTCACAACGAAAACACACAGAAGCAACAAACACACAGGCATCTTCACAACATGGCGGCGGGGGCAGCAACAATACTACAGCGAGAATAAAAAAAGTTACGCCTTCTTTCTTTGCTTGAACATTTGGGCGGCGTTATGCAAATCTTCCCATACAGTGAAGTAGACATGTGGGGGCATGTTAGAACAAGCCGTTTTAGGAGGGCGTGGCTGACTCTTAATTTTATAAAGAATATCTCTTTGGATTTGAACTTTTCGTCTTTGCAACTTACAGATCTTCTTTATGCACCAATAGCTTGTAACAATCCAAAGAGAAAGGAAAATCGAATAGGGGAGATCGACAAGACAACAATTACAGCTTCACGTTCAGACAGTTTCATTTCGCTCCCGTCGAGTTAAAAACACAGACACAGTTCAAATAAATGCACACATTTGCACGCTGCATCGAAAAAATGTATATGAACACCCTGTTGCACTTCTGAGAACTTTTAAGGCTTATTCTGCGGCGTTTATACAAGCCTTTTGACCGGTTGTGTCACAGAGCTGTAAAAACAGTTATGCTCACCAAGTGAATGAATCGCGTTTGTGCCAAACTCTTATTACAAAGCAAAAACAAACATTCTTCTTCGATCCATGAATGTTTCTCTCAGTTAATGTACACGATGTCATCTCACAGTCTGAAACGTCTAGCAAATCAGCACATGCTGTTGTGAATAATTAAGCGAAGCGTCTTCTCATAGGATAAGAACACGCAGTCTCATGAATAATTGAATAGACACTGACGCGTCATCGATGTACTATAGTCCATTGCCACGTCACAAATTGTGTGTAGATTTTAAACCCGGAAGATGAAAATAGCGCAAAAAAGCTTAAAATGAACCACTTTTCTCCAAACAGTTAAAATGATCGGATGCTAACATTGTCTTCTATGATGTGCAACACAAACACCTCTGCTAAAGTCTCAGAAAAAGTAGTCTGGGGTTTCATGACCCTTTAAGCAATAGCCATAATCAAAGTGTATGTGGATATTGCTTAGTAATAATAATACTATTTTGTCCTTTTAAATGCTTAAAATTTAAAAGTACTAAAATGGTATTTTGATTGTGTGAATTTGTGATATCATTTATTATAATCAGTCCTTTACTTTATTTAAATTCTCTAGGACTACCTGAAGGAGTCAAAGATCTTCCGCCAGGTGAGGCCCTTCCACTGGAGTCTAATCTTGTCTACATGCAGGGAATTAGCTTCAGCAAGGGATGCTACATCGGACAGGAACTGACTGCCAGAACTCACCACACTGGTGTGATAAGGAAGCGTGTAATGCCTGTTACCATGTCTGCTCCGGCTGAGACCCTGGACCAAGGTGCCGCTCTTGAGACTGAGGGGGGCAAACCAGCAGGGAAACACAGGGCAGGAATCGACAAGCTGGGACTGAGCCTCGTACGCTTGGCTCATGCCAGAGAGCCACTAAAACTTAAATCCTCTGACGGCGTGACAGTGACTTTACAGGCTACTGTACCTGACTGGTGGCCAAAAAACAGTAAAGATAAATGAATTGGCAACACTAGAAAGCTCAAAGACCCACCTGAATGCTGTAATTGTAATGCAGATTATATTTATTTAGCTAACTTCAAAATTTAAAACTATAACTTTTACACAGAAGTCTGTTGATAATGTATTAGTTGACACCTTGAAATAAAATGTTTCATTGTTGTTAATCTTATAATGCAAATCACTTCTTCATGGATATACTAAACTTTTTATTTAAAAAGCTGTTAAAAGTACTAAAGTACCTTGGTTTTGTTTAAAATAGATGGGTGCCAAATTTCCCGTGGTACCCATCAATTATATTAAATTTGCTTAAA
The DNA here is from genome assembly GCA_018155175.1 of Sinocyclocheilus anophthalmus. Lineage (NCBI taxonomy): Eukaryota > Metazoa > Chordata > Actinopteri > Cypriniformes > Cyprinidae > Sinocyclocheilus > Sinocyclocheilus anophthalmus. The sequence goes on along the minus strand of JADLZN010001989.1, from coordinate 516,757 downwards.
GCAAACCAAGAAGGGTGAGACATTAGCGTTACATTAGTTAATTATGAGCTCTGTCATATTTCACACTTTAATATTATTGAAATACACTACTGAAATTTAAAACATGAATAAGAAACGGCATCTACTGAAAAGTTGTTTTATCATCTTTGATGTTGACACACTACTTCCAGTGCTACAACTTTAATAGAGAAGTCCAAGTGTATGTGCTCATAATAAACTAATGTTGTCATCAGTGTTGAGGGGTAATGCATTACAAGTAATGTGAGTTACGTAATCAGATGATCAGATCAGATTTTATACAATAGTTCGAACAGCCTCTCTGATCTCCTGAAGCAGTTCCTCAGGTTTGAAGCTCAGAGCTGAAGGGTCTAGTCTCTTAGTCTCTTAAAAGTCTTCATTGCTAAGCATACTCTCAAATATATGCAATACTCTCTGAAGGTCAAAGGCTGCATGCTGAGGGCCTAAAGCAAACAGACTTTTGGCAAGGAGGTCTTGGCAATTATCTGCATTTCTGGGGCATGAATTCAAAAAGGACATTCGATTACTTGCAACAGCCTTAAGGAAAGAGGCAAACTCCCCATAATCGATTCCTGTACGTGATTTCATGATCACCTGAAATAGAAAATAAATAAATATATTTATATGTCACAGAAATATAAAAGTTATGTTTACAGGGTAGTACTACAGCACATTGCGAGTGTTTATTAACACAATTTGTTGGTGCATTAGTTGGACCTGGAAACGGTGATGCTTGATGTCAAAAATAAAGCCAAAATTAGAGTTACCTGACAATGCTGATGCCAGGTATCCACAGTATCACGCCATTCCTCAATTTCTCTCTAGACAGAAGAAAGTTCTTCTTGCAGAAACTGCCACATGATATTCAAATTACAGCCATTCAGCCAGTTATGATTGATAGAAATGGTGTCCTCCTATTATTAAGAGATGCATTACCGAAAGTGAGTTAGCAAGTTGGTGAAGGAAGGTTTTTAGGGAACTCATGGGAACTACGGGTTGGAGAAATTGTCCTAGTTTTCTCCAGTACCAAAAGAGCTTGATACTACAGACTTTCATAAAAATGTCAGAACGAGAACGTCATATTTTCATTTTTGGTCACAAATGTGCATGCAAATTTTGAAAATGCAAGACAACCTATGAAATTTAAGACTTGAGGTTTACTTGAAATTGAAACTCATCTTCTGAATCGTCCAAGGAAAATTTAATTTAAATAAATACAATTCTTTATCTAGTTGAGTTACACAGCCAAAAAAAAACTGCCAAAGATTGTTTTTGGTTATTAGTTTTTTGGATCTCAATTGCTATTGCAGCACTGAAAATAAGTGCTATATATAATATAATTCTTTGCTCACCAAATTCATGCAGAAGTCTTTGGAAGTTAGGTTTTCCATCAGCCGTGTATGCCGTGACCCAGTTTTTTCTGCAATTCCAGTCTTCTGTGAATTTTTTGGAAAACATGCAGGGTTGATTCGGGATCAAGTAGTTCTTGCAGAATTTGGGGTAGGGCATTTCTCTCTCTATGTACTCAATGAAATGAGAGGAGCAGTGCTGTTGATGGATCTGCCTGGGCATTTTGACCAAACTGCAGCAGTTATGAAAGGTTTCCCTATCCATGGCATGTCAGAATGGAGCAGACTTGTTTATTATTCACTAACATGAAGGTTCCGCACGTTATTCCATGCATGATATGTCAAAATATTAAAAACAAAACCTTAATTAAAACTTAATATTGTTGACTTAATAGTAACATATAGTCAACAGCTACAACACATTTTAAAGGGGTCATATGATGCTTTTTTAAAGATCATTATTTTGTGTATTTGGTGTAACAGAATATGTTGACATGCTTAAATCAAAAAACACATTGTTTTTCAAATACTGTACATTATTGTAGGTCCTCTATGCCCCGCCTCTCTCAAACGCTTCGTTTTCTACAAAGTCCCTCCTTCCGACAAGCGCAGTCTGCTCTGATTGGCCTGCTGACCCGGTGCATTGCTGTTCTGTTGTAAGTAATCTTAAAGATTCCTAAATGCATCTACTTCCGGAAGGGCAAATAAAGTGCTTTTGCTTTGGCACTGAAACACACAGCGTCTCCCTGACATGCTGCTTCAACACTAACTGCGGTTCCTGAAACCACGCCTTCTTTCTTTGCGTGAACATTTGGGCGCATTATGCAAATATTCCCACATAATGACCTAGATATGTGGGGGCGTGTTAGAACGAGCGTTTTAGGGGGGCGTGGCAGAGTTTTTTAACTTTGATAAAGAATATCTCTTTGTTTTTTTTTTGCAACTTCAGGGATCTTATCTACGCACAATCAGCTTGTAACACTCCAAAGAGAAAGGAAATCTTGAAATCGCATTATATGACCCCTTTAACAGCCTCATTATTCTCTTATGATGACAGGTTTGCGTAGTTATTTTAAAGCTGTAGCAGCGCAACTAATGTATCGACGGTTCAACGTCACGTTTACGTGTTATTAAAATATCTATATGAGGCGATTATCATTTTTCTATATGTTTATAAATCGAAAATAATTGTGTTTTTGCACAGGGTTTGGAACATGTCTACGTAACCCAGTTGCCCACCGGAAAAGAAACGTGTGCACACCAACTCAATGATTTGCTCATCTTCGTGCGGAATGAGCTGTCTAACACAATAAATCAAGTTAATTAAATCTCAATAAATCGCCTGTAAATAAATAAAAGTCGGTGTCCTTAACTAGACATATATAATGTGCCACCGCCACATTAGCGGAACCTTTAATAAGTTATTGTTGCACATCGGAGTGTAAACATGAGCGCACTAAAACAATCACCGCAGCGTTCAGTCTTTGGTTCAGCTTTGTTTACATCGCGGCGGGGAAACAGAGTCTGATGTTTTTACTTTCTTATGTATTAAACTTTAACGGGAAACACTGAGGTGGAAGAGTAAACGTCTCGCAACTGACTACGATGCGAAATTATTATTTTAATGCGTGAAATCCGTCACACCCTGCTGTAGCTGTCACTTGAAAGTCAACATCATCCTAAAAGAAAGGTATGCCATTAAATGATCTCCGTGGTGTTTGTTTTCATCTAATGCCATCCACACCAGCATCTATTGTTACTGCGCATACAGAACCACGTGAAAATACATGCAAAAGGCCTTTAAATAATGTTTTAAATCAGAAATTGGATTAATCAACCATAGTTTGTGATTCCGGAAGATTCATGAACTGCGCGCTCTTCAGTAAAAACGAAAAAAAAAATGAAGCATGATTTCAAGTTTGATCTAGATTGTGTGTGTGTGTTTTTATATTTATTATACTAATATATAAATCAACATAATCTTAAATCCATTGGCTCCCTTAGAATTTTTCTGTGCCTTCTGTTTTTGTGTTCCTCTTAAGAAAGACAGTTGTCCAGGTTTGTAGCAACTTGAGGTTGAGAAAAAAAATAAGTATACTGTTTATGTAAATAAAAGTGGCTGATGACTGCTTGCTAATTTTCTGTTTACACCACTCACTTGGCAGGTGGGCTCCCTAAGTCAAGGCAGCTGTGCCAAATCATCACAAAAAGATGAGCCAGGAGGCATCCATCCATAGCTGGCCCGGCTCTTATTACATCAACAGCGAGAAACGCTGGGTCAGCGGCATTCTCTCCTTATCCCGCACCACCCTACGCTTCGACTCTGAGCAGAATCAGGAGAATCTGATTGGCCTGAGGCTCTCACGCATCATGGAGATCAAGATGGAGACCTCCGGCTTCATTTTTAGTGCTCTTACTGTGTTGGAGCAGGGAAACATCAAGCACTGGTTTGGGTCTCTCAAGCCTTGTCGTACTGCCGTTTACCACGTGCTGGAGCACTTCTGGAGGGAACGGCTGCTGTCACCTACAGAGCCCCGTGGAGCTGAGGCTCCTCTCACTAAGGGCCAGGAGCTGATCAGCCTGATATCTGGAGCCCAGCGGAGGCTGGAGGATACTGGAAAAGTCCTGGACCACCAGGGAGAGCAGTTTGACAACATGATTCAGGGCCTGGACAATATCGAATCAGACCTGAGCGTGGCAGATAAGTAGGTTTTGCTCAGATTCAGAAACTGTGATACATAACGTGTACTAGAGACATGAGTGTCTTAGCATATTGTGCTTCTAATAACTTCAACTTTTAATGTCAAGCATGTCCCACTCGATACGTTCTAATTCATCCATGTTTCATTGTCGCTCTGATGTGTTTTTCTTCAAAAAGTCCTGCCAGCTGAAAGCTGTGCAGATATTTTTACATATGGACATAAACGGGAACGGTTTGTCATTGCTTCATAACATTATGAAGGAAAATAGCAAATGTCCAATGGAAAACAGGTCCAATAATCTCAGAGCTTCTCGATACTATGACCTTTCATAATTTAGTCATTTCAAAGTTTAGTTTGTTGCATTATTCATTTGTAATCAATCAAGTGTCTGCTAAATTAATACATGCAAATTATATTCATTGGGAAGTCAAGAACACCCACTGTCACCATACACCATTGATTTACTTAATGATGACTTCATTTAATTATACCATTTTTTTTCTCTTTTGTGCAGACTACTATCTGAACTTGAGTGTCCGTCTTGGTGGCCTTTTGGCAAACTGCCACGGAAGAGCCACCAGGAGGCCAAGTCTGAGGCAGCTGCCAAAGCGGCCTGTACTAAAGGTTCAGGCAAAGGCCAAAAAGTCATAACCAGCATTCCAGCTATTCTCTCCCACGTTGGAAGCTCTGGAAACCTGAAACCAGGTAGCCTGATAGTGTTGGTCTCCTCTCTCGAGGTACGAGATGCAAACAGACAGCTTCTCCATTGCTTTGAGAAGGAAGAGGTGGATGATGTCTATGTGCACAGCCCCTACGAGATCAGTGTTCGGCAGCGCTTCATCGGAAAACCTGACATCTGTTTTCGAATTCTCTCTGCCAGGATGACTGATGCTTTATCTGTACTGGAGATGCAGTATAAGAAGAAAGTTGTGATCACGCGTGACTATGCAGCATTTCAGGCAACTTCGGCAACCACACCAGGAAGCCCAGAAGGTGGAGGAAACATTTGGAGTGCAGGTACACTTGTTTTGACAGTCTTGTTTCATTTTTAGAACTTCAATGCCAGCCTTTATTTTAATCGAAACAAAAGTAAATGATATAACACGGTGACGGGACATAACTTGAGACACTTAAAATAATAGTCCTATGTCAGGCACCGCAAAATATATACTTGTATTAGTCAAGCATACATTGATCAAACTGGTCAAATATTACAGTTAATTACAATTTTAATTCTAATCAATTTATTCTTCAAACTTTTGAAACAGACTCACTCCCAAAACTTTGCACTATGTACTTAGCAGCATGAAAAACAATTATGAATGGGTTATGAATGGAAAGAGAGCAAAGTATCATTGCTCTGCTGCAGAATTTCAGTGTCTTCAATATGTTACAAATTAAGTCTAAAGTCTTAGTCGTATCAGGCATTTAATCCCCAGTAAATGCCTGTAAATGTCAATCCCAATGCATCTTTTTCACTATCTACATAGATGTTAATATAACCAACAATTAAGACTTTAACTGCAGCCAGCACTAACTCAGATAGAAAATCTGAAAATTCTGTGTGGTGTACGTGGTGCCCCGGTGGCCTGTTTACTAGAGCCCGACCGATATGGGTTTTTGGGCCGATACCGATATTTGGGAGCAAAAAAGGCCGATATCGATATATCGGCGACAGGCTCAATATCGGCCGATAATATCGGCTAAACTATATATCGGTCGGGCTCTACTGTTTACAGTCAGAGGTCTGTACAAATGTCAAAATGGATTTATCGTTTATACTAGATAACATTATATAAAACACCATCACTTCAAATACATTGTACTTGAAACCAGACCTCTGGTAAATTACCACTGTAAATTAGGGCTGTCAATCGATTCAAATTTTTAATCTAATTAATTACACTTTGTTTTTTTTTTTTTTTTTCTGGTGATGAATAATTAATCTAATTAATCGAATATTATACAATCAACTCTGGCTAAGGAAATGACTACTAAAGAACATTTAAAACCATTATTGTGTTACACGAGAAAAGCATGAAATAGACATCACAAAAAGTAGCTTTAGAGAGTGGCTTTTTTTTTTTTTTTACATTTTCGGCTGAACTATCCCTTTAATTCGTTTTTTTTATTAATATGGACTTTTTTCAGATTTGTATTAATATGCAAATATGAAATTATTTTTAAGGAAATTATACTTTAAACAAGAAACTAAAACCACCAGTAGGTGGCAGTAAATGTCTTAATAATTAATTAATTAATTCAAATGTGGATTCATTCAGAAATTGTGTGTTGCTTGGAGATGCACAACAGTTCTGCTGTTGCTTTAATAGGTAACATTTGCGTTGGCAAAACTGAGCAAAAACAGACAATATTGTGTCTAAAATATAACACAACATCAACTTCTTATTTATTGAACTGTTGTATAAAATCACTATAACATTATTAGCACTCGTGCTATTTGGGACAAAAATAGCACTTGTGTGATATTTCACTCATTGCTCTTGTGATATTGCTTAACTATATCATATAATATAAATATAAGACAAAAACTCATGTAGGGGCTTTTATGCACCAATCTCTTAAATTTTAGGGGCATGTAACTGCATGCTATAGGCCACTTATACACTGCAGCTAAATTTAGTTGTCGATTCACCTTATGGTGCTTAATCCGTTCTCTAAACACACAGTTTAATCCATGACATTTTAAGGTTGTGAATTTTCACATTTAAATCCTTGACAGTGGATAGATGTAACACTGAGAGTCATAAAGTATTTCTACCACATGGTGGCAGTCATGCTCCAACATCTACTGCAGGTCATTAAAAGACCTGAGAGTTCCCATTGTAGGCTGCTTAGTTACAGTTTACTAACATTTTCTTCTAATCTTAACGACACATCTCGAGGAAATATAAGACCTCATTCTGTGTGGCTTCAGGTCATGGGCAGGATACAGAGGTGCCAGTGGAGGTGCCTGCTGGTGAACTGACACAACTGCAGCTTCATGTGCTTCAGCCCACTGTAACTGAAGCAGAGGCACAGGAGCTAAAACAGGTTTGAGATAACTTTGGTTTCAATTTTACACAAACACACATCGTTTTCAACAATAGACACATATTTTAGAAGCATATGGCCTCATGGGGGCAGAAATGTTGAGATCACATGATTAATTAAATACTGCTCTATCGATCTTGGTAACCCTTTATTATTAGACACTAACTTTGGGTTTAGCTGCATCCACACATCTAGGTGTCAATATACAGTTGAGGTCATCTTGTTCAAAGGTTTACGCCTCCCAGCTCTCAATGTTGTGTGATTCGAACCCACGGCTTTTGGGTTACAAGTCTAACTGTCTAACCCAGTGATGGGCAAACATGGCCCTTCCAGGCCACTTTCCTGCAGAGATTTGATCCAACCCTGATATGACTCACCTGCCTGTAGCCTTCTAGTAGTCTTGAAGACAATGATTAGCTGGTTCAGGTGTGTTTGATTAGGGTTGGAGCTAACCTCTGAAGGAAAGTGACCTGGAAGGGCCAAGTTTGCCCACCCCTGGTCTAACCATTAGGCCCCCAGACTGCCACATCCTCAGCATCATTATAATCACTGTTTTGCTTTAGTAACAGTTTCATATTGAATCTAAATAAGCTGCTTTACTGAGCTCAACAGCTCTGGCCCAAGCTGTGAAATAAACAAAATAATATTGGCTATTTAAGAAAGGGGCGGGGCTGCTCAATATGTCCCATATGTCTTCCTGTTTCAGTTGAAATTGTCAACACATAAAATAACGCTGCGTCCATTATTGCTGGGCAGCTGCTAGATGGATTTACTCTGCTGTTCATTGGGGTTCATAAGGTCGGGCTGAGCAGTTAGAGCATTACTAAGTGGTCGAAGGCCCAGAGAGCCTATCCTATGATATTTTGGTCCCTCAGGGCTTCAGTTTCCTCCAGTCTATTGGGATTAGATTTTCAGGCCTTTGATGTACCAGTACCACCACTCTTCCGAAACTGCACCAATTTTAGGAATAATTAAGGTCTGTAGTACGAAGGAGTTGAGGAAAAGTTATTTTAATAGGCTCTAGGGGGAGTCGTGCTAATGGATAGAGAGTCGGAACTGTGTAACCCAAAGGCTGTGTCGCGGGTGCTTTCAAATCTCAGGTTTCCTGGCAGGAAATGTAGGTCTCACCTCAATACCCAGATTGAGGTGTAGGACCCTTGAGCAAGGACCGAACCATTCAATGATCCCCGGGCCTGCCCACTGTTTGGGTGTGTGCATGTGTGTTTTCAATGCTAGAGGTCGACAGATGTATCGGTTTTGCAGATTAATCTTCACCGATAGTTGATTGCTGGAACTATAGGTTATCGGCTAAAATCCATGCCGATAGTTTTCCGGGCTGCGTCCATTGCTGGAACGGCTGAGAAAGGTCTGCTGTCATTACACAGTGCGAGAACGGCCTCTAGTGGTTGAAATCACAGACAGCACATGCTATTTGTTTAGACACGTGATACTGCACGCTGAACAGAGCGGGGAACTTCAGACGCGGATTTAAATGCAGCCGAAAGGAAAATCCTGCCGCTGCCATTCACATAGTTTTCCATTAAATTACATTATATTGGTCCCGAATCATTGTTAATGGACATAATGAATTGTGTATTGTGCATTTTTTTTCAGCAAAACGTTTGTCTTTCTGTTGCTCTAATAAAGTCTGTGTGCTTCATTTATAGAGATATAATATAGGTCACGCTTTCTCTTTCCATTTGCTCCGTTTTTTAAACAACGAACTTCAAACTCATCCATGCCAAACTGTTCATTCTAGAAGTAAACTTGTGTCTGTTTGGTGACTAAATAAACTGTTTTAGACCGCTGCTCGAGTTGAACGTGACGCGTCCGAGTGTGTGTGTGATACCGGTGAGTTCTCCTAGACCAGGGGTGGCCAAATTCGGTCCTGGAGGGCCGGTGTCATGCAGAGTTTTGCTCCAACCCTAATCATACACACCTGAACAAGCTAATTAATGTCTTCAGGATTTCTAAGGCTATAGGCAGGTGAGTTTTGGTTTCAGGGTTGGAGCTGAACTCTGCAGGGCTGCGGCTCTCTAGGACCGAACTTGCCTACCCATGCACTAGACTCAGCACTTGCGCTTTTATTCTTGATAGATCATCATCAAGTGTTCAAGAGAAATAGAAGAAGTTAAAACGTGTGAGAGTTTATACATACAATATCCATATGTATTTTTTTCAACCCTCTACTTGAGAGTAAATCATCGCATAAATGGAGACTGAGACTTCAATGCTGGGCGACGCACTCTAATTATGCTAATATTAGCACTGCTATACATTCTCAGATTATCGCCAGTGTGTGAGTTGGAGGCTAAGTATAAGTTTAGCACAGATATATTTTCTCACCGAAACACTCTCATGACATGAGCGCTTCACTGGACGTTTACACTCTAAGCCAAGCCCGACGGCTGGCTGTTTTTCAGTTCATCTGAATGGATGCGCAAGCGCACCTGTATTTAACGTACCGTAAACTCTAGTGTGAAGCGCACGACTCGCCGTCGCTTTGTTTCACCACACACGCAGCTTGAGGGGGGGGAGAAGGAGAGAGAGAGAGAATTGACGGTAACCCTATGCGCGCCAATCGTGTAAACGATATACTTTGTTGTTCCTTTGGAATTCTTCAGCTTTTAAGAACTACCGCTTTCTCCGGTAGTGGGCGGAACTAATGCGCAAACGGCAATCTCATTGGCTGGTGCTCACCTATTATCGTCCCTGTTTTGATTTCAGCAAATCAGTTCGAGTGAACGCACACAACCTGATTAATATTCATGAATCCAGTAGCTCATTAATCCTTGGTGCGTTTTATATTGTTCTTATTAGTAGAATTCGTATCATTATTATCTTATCAGTATTTTTGTTAGTTTTTTCCCCAATTTTTTATTTTTTACAGAAACACTGAATGACCAAAAAAAAAGCACCACCACCAGTCCGAAGTTCAGTAAAAATGACTAATATGCATTCATACATGGTTATCAAGTTTTAATTCTAATTACTAAAGTTCTATCATTAAATAATATTGATTATCATATTATAATGCTTGACTGACTGATGTTAAGAGTGTACTTTCAGATATTTATAAAACTGTGCCATTTTACAAACAAACAACACACACACACACACACACATATATATATATATATATATATCAGTCTGGCGAGTAAACAAAAAAATGTACTAGCCAATGGCGATTCAATTGCCAAGGTGTTCGTAGAGGGCTGTGTGATAATTTTAGCTATGCCTTTGGTTATATTTAAGATGTTGCCTCTTTAGCGGACAGTTGAAAATAAGTGGCAACAATTTAAATAAGAGTCCATTTGTGCATTAAGATTATTGACAGCCTGTGTAAGTATGTTCCTGGTTAGAAGGGTGTTAATTTCAACAATTATATGACGATTATTATTTATTTATTTTTACTAGTATGGTTCAGTACTGTTTTTGTTAATTAAGCACTATTTTAGTTTTTGTTCAGTAACCATTTTAAAAACTATCGGTTAATTAAATGGTATCGGCCAGTGTGGTCCAACCTAGCTATCGGTATCGGCAAAATCCACTATCGGTCAACCTCTAATCACTGCTGTGTGTGTGCACTTGCATGAGTTAAGTGCAGAGCACAAATTCCAAGTATGGGACACCTTTCCTTTCCTTTTCATTTTATCCAAAATGATTTAAAGGGGTCATTTGATGTTGCTAAAAAGAACATTTATTGTGTATTTGGTGTAATGAAATGGTTTATGCGGTTTAAGGTTAAAAAAAAAAAAAAAAAACACATATTTGGCCCCTACTGTACATTATTGTTCTTGTTCCTTTCTTTTTTTGTCCCCGTCTACTTTCCACAATTACGTAAAACAGTGTCACACACGGAAGGCTTGATGCGTGAGCAGACGGCGGTGGGCTTTAGAATCGGCAGTGGCCGGCGGGCTTGCGGCAACCATATGTGACGACCACGGGCTGGACTCCGCTTCGTCCACATGGGTTGTGTTGTGGCAGTTTTTGTGTTGTTTTGTTGATGTTGTGTGATTATGAAGCGATCATGTGATCCACAGGCGAAGTTGATGTATTTCCTCAGGACCAGCACCGGATTCAGCCTCTAGGCAGACGAAGCGATTTTTAGTTGTGTCCTCTTTTGGAAGGCCAAATATAGTAGTTTCGCTTTCACAACGAAATACAGCGTCTTCACGACATGGCGGCAGCGGCAAAAACAATACTACAGCAAAATAAAAGTTACGCCTTCTTCCTTGCGTGAACATTTGGGTGGCGTTATAATCTTCCCAGATAGTGTTTGTAGACATGTGGGAGTGTGTTAGAACGAGCCGTTTTAGGTGGGCGTGGACAAGTCTTAACTTTTATAAGAATATCTCTTTGGATTTGAGGACTTTAGTCTTTGCAACTTTACAGATCTTCTTTATGCACCAAGAGCTTGTAACACTCCAAAGAGAAAGAAAAAAAGTAATCGCATCATATGACCCCTTTAAAAAAAAAAAAGCAACACAAAAACTGAGTGAACATACTTAAACTAGTGTGACGTGTCTGTGGCTTGTATTTGTTATGAGACAGGAGTGGGCAGTTGACTCTAGGCATTCCCCCGCCGCACAAAGATATAAGGTCTCAGTGCCATCATCTTCAGACGGCCACAGTGCCAGCTGTAAAACCCTCTCAGTGCCCAGCCAAGGTGCTGCATGCTACACAGCAACCAGACGTAAACATTGACGCAAAAACAGTCAACCGTTTTTCATTGAGTGCATTATAATGGGGATGTGCGGAATGGTACTCTTCATGTTGAACCATTTCAAAACACCAATATTATTGCTATGACCAGAGATAATTGATGGTTGGTCAACCATCACAGATATCACTTTTCAGGATGGTTTTGGGGTTGAGAAACACTAAAAACAAACATGTTAAAATGCCCTGAGGAGATGGAAAATAAGTTTTAAAGGAATGAGGCAGGGCCGCTTGTCATATAGAAGACTGTAATGCATAGACTCAGCACAGACTGTTTATAATAATTCAAAATATGGACTGCAACCTGTCACTTTCCACAATAGGATTTAAGGAGAACATAAAAAATATTAAAAGTGTTTAGATTTACTGTGGCCATATCAAGAGACATTTATTTTATGTTAGCAACAAAGCATTTTAACTTTTTATTGTAACTTTTTTATATTTATTTTTTTATTATTATTCTATGCACACAGACCTATTATTCATGATGATATATTAATAGTGCCTTCCTGTTGTATAAAGATAGATATTGTATTCTTTTGCATTAACCCCATATCCTCCATCACGAATTTTTAACCTTATGAAAAGAAACAAAAGCAAAGTTTTGTGACACCTTTAAATGAGTCTGAATAAGCAAGAATACCTATTTAGGAAAAATATTTAGATATTTTAAAAGATTTGTCTTGTTCCTTTGGTGTTAGATAGCAAAAATTGTTAGAGGGTTTTACAGTTGATTTAGTCGTTATTAGATTTAAAGGGATAGTTCCACCCAAAAATGAAAATTCTGTCATTAATTATTCACCCTCATGTCGTTCCAAACACATAAGACCTTCGTTCATCTTCAGAACACAAATTAAGATATTTTTGATCAAATCCGATGGCTCAGAGAGGCCTTCATTGCGCAACGCCACCCAAACTTTCAAGATCTATAAAGGTACTAAAGATGTTGTTAAAACAGTCGACGTGACTACAGTGGTTCTACAATCATTTTATGAAGCGACGAGTATACTTTTTGTGCGCAAAAACAAAACAACTAAAATAACTTTATTCAACAATTCTTCTCTTCCCTGTCAGTAGGCTTTCGCGGTTTAACTTGTTATTTAGTAAGCACAGTGAAGGCTTCCGTGTTCTACGTCCGAACGCCGGCTCATTATTGGACGGCTCCTGTATCAGCTTCACACGCATGCGTCGCGCTGCTCACATGTGCAGCTTTGGCCAATAATGAGCCGGCGTTCTGACGTAGAACCTGGAAGCGCTGGACATAAACAACGTACGAGAATGACACAGAAGAGAAGAGGTTGTTGAATAAAGCCGTTATTTTTGTTTTGTTTTTGCGCTCAGAAAGTATTCTCGTCGCTTAATAAAATTATTGTAGAACCACTGTAGTCACGTCGACTGTTTTAACGACGTCTTTAGTACCTTTATGGATCTTGAAAGTTTGGGTGGCGTTGCTGTCAATGGAGCCATCGGATTCGATCAAAAATATCTTAATTTGTGTTCTGAAGATGAACGAAGGTCTTAGGGCTGTGGAACGACATGAGGGTGAGTAATTAATGACAGAATTTTTATTTTTGGGTGAACTAACCCTTTAAGGATATGTAGTAATGTGTAGGAGTACCAAAATAGATTAGGCTTATTGTCACTTTGATCACATTTACACGTTTGGTTTGTGAAAATTGGGTGATATGATCACAAATGGACAGCAGTTTAAATTGTCTCATTTGTGATCTCTTCATTCAGACCATTCAGAGGTAGTTAGATACACATGTGACTGCATCACTTATTCGCCTTGATGTCTCCCGAACACCAGCATCTAGACTCATCTGTCAATCAATCACTGTGCCATAATATTTAGTAAAAAGGTTAAACTTTGCTAAAATTAAGTCAACGCCCATATTATATCTATATTTAGGACCCCAACCCCAAGTATTCATTATCCACATGATTATTTTGTATGCTGTGTTTGTTTAGATGCTCCAGCAGCTGAAGACTCTAGCCCTGGAGGCTGAGACAGAGCTGGAGCATCAAGACGAGGCTCTGGATGTATTGAGCTGTTCTGCTGACCGCACCACCATGAACATTAACAGACACACTCGCCGCATGAGGAAACTACTGTAAATTTAAATCACTAGATTAACGGTAAGATAAGCACAGGTATACACAAAAAAATGTAAAGAGTGTATTTCTCAATAGAGCACTGTTTGTACATGAAAAATTCATTTCATCTTTATGAGTAAGGTTTGGCTATTTAGAAAGCTGTAGAGCTGAGAGCACAAATGTGGTTCAGGATGGATGTCTGATCATGATGGCATACAATAGCAATAATAGCAAAAGGTTTTTGGTTATAAGTTATGCATTTTATAGGCTAAATATAAACATACATTCTCATAAGTGAAGTGTCATATAATATTTGTACTGGTAGGAGGCAGTAGCACTGGTAGCTTTGAATGCTCACATTTTTTTGAGTAGCACATGTATTTGTGAATAACACTTATGGTTATGCAACTTTGCGTGTACAGTGAGGTTACTTTGTTCTGTTCCTTGGTTCTAGTGTTTTGTTCATCTTCGTTATTATTATTTATTAAAATTAATCTGCACTTAGATCCTCTCTTTGTCATGTCTAAGTCTCTAAGAGCTACAATGACACTTATTTTCTGAAACTGTAATTCTAACAGGTTTTTCTCTAACAAGCAGATGGCAGTATTCTGCCCCTAACACTTTCAATATCCAGAAACAACTCATATTAATTTAGATCATCATTGAAGTTTATTTAATGTGCAAACTAATAGTGAAGTTGAGTAATTTTGCAGTAAATAGGTCAAAAAAACTACCACAAATCCCCCAAAACACAAAAAATAAAAAAGAGATATAGCATTTGTATTATTAAAAATGTAATAATACAAGCTGTAATAATTACCTAGCTAGCTTTCACTCATCGCTGTTTAGATTTCCGTGATGTCTGACAGTGTCTAAATGTCAGATCAAGTTAAAATCGTATTTACAGGAACATACTATTTTTTAACAATATCTGAGCTCATAGTAGGTCTGTCTCAGAAGATTTATATGGTATCACTTTTTTTTAGAGTTTTGATTGCTAGGTTTACTTCTAGAATGTGACTGTTGAGCTCTATTGAATGTTTTTATTTTTTTCCTCAGGTCAACATAAGATCTGCAACCAGCGTCATTTTGCATGGCTTAGCATCTTCACCCGACTGGAAAGAAACAACTGTAACTGTAATAAATTTACTGTTGTTGTGTAAATTGTGTACATTGTCAACCCTTTAACAGTAATGCACTCTATCTAATCCTGGTTTATTGTCATTGTTTCATGTGTGCTGATTTTTTTTTTTATTATTTGTTGATGTGTAAACTCATAATGCTATATTTATTTACTTGTTTTGTGATCAAGGCAAGTGTAAAATAAACTCAGACATTCTTTATTGTCACCGTTTGTTGTCACTCTTATGTGAGGGGATTGATCTGTTGATAAACTTTGAGTTTAACTATACAGTAAAAATTATTTTATAGCAGCTTTACAGTATAACAGAACAGAGGGAGAAGTGTTAATGTTGCTTCTGCAGCTCTACAGAAGACAGTGTCATTATTCAACAGTTTAGTTCAATGTTTATTCAGTGTAGTTCAATAACTGTCAATTTTGCAAAGTTCATCAATTATGAAACAAATTCAATTTAGCGATAAAGCAGATCTACAAATGATAATAGTGCAATTATTGATCTCAAAAAAAGTTTTTGAAACACCGCATGCCTGCGCACATGCCTATAGACTGAAAAAGTAATATGCATGTGCATGACATCACCGTTTTCACATATTCACATTTCTGTAGTTTACACAATTGGAGACAATAACGGTATAGTTTTCAAAAACTTGCACTTTCAAACCCATTTTCAAAAGTTTGCTCTTTCAGTCCCCCAAAATGTTGAAGTTGTGTAAATGGATGGCCAAAATGCATAAAAGATTTTCAGTTTTTAGTTGAAAACAGTGTCGTGTAAATGCCATTCATAAATCCTCTCCTGTGGCCTCATGGGATAGTAAAGTGTCCATCAAATGCACCCTTCATAATCCCAGCTGAAGTAGTAGGTCATTCGTATACTTTTTGCTTACTGTTTTTGGAATACTGTGAATTTGGACATACTGCTCTTTTGGCATATTGTTTTTCACATACTGTATTGTAGAGAAATATTCAATTTTGGACGTAGCATCCAGATGTTTAGCCTGCTAAATATTCCTATGGAATTTGTGACGCGGAGCTTCTCTCAGATCGTGTCTGTGATTCACTCCATGTGATTGTCATTAGCATATACGAGCACCGATTTGCCTCAGATTTTGGGCTTTTGTTGGTGAGCTCCATAAAACTGTCAGCAAGTGAAAATTGGGATTACAATTGTGTAGTGTATATCCAGCATAAGCTAAGTGTACAGTAGTGTTTGTTTGCGTGTTACACTTCTGTTACATAAAATCTAGGCATATTGACTCATCCTTAGCATCAAACCCAAGGATACTCGCTTGACTGCTCTCCTCTCCATTGCGTGATAAACAGCCAGCTCTTTTGGGATTTTCTGTGTAAACTCTTAACTTGTACCTTTCAGCTACTTGGATTGGGTAGCCTGAAGACATGGAGAGAATGAACACATACTGGTGTGGTTAGAAGCAGCCATGCAATGTGAGGAAGTGGCGGCGGTCTGGCCCAACCACAGTCACTGTACTTGAGATCCGGCTCTGCCTCGCAGCGGATGGTGCGGAGACGCTAGTGATTTTTACTGGCCTTGACTTACTGGTCTGTTTACTTGATGGACTTGGGGTGGGCAACTCTGGGAAGATGGGTGTCTCTATTGATGATAAATCAATCAGTTTCAGCCTCAGTTATGGGAAAAGGTTGATGAGGGCATGGACTTTGATTTTGTAGAGTGGTTTTGCTTGTTTCCAGTGTACAGTTTGGGTAGGACGACTATGAAATTGAGTACTGTTGGTTTTAAATTTGTGCTTGTTGAGGTACTTTTTCTGTACAAGTTACTTTGACCTCCAAATATGCTTGTTATTACCAAACATGTCAAGAGTAATCTTGGATATCATTGCCAGCTAGTTTGGTTAATGTGATCCACTTCCTTGAAGACAACCACATGTATTTCTATGACATATAGTGGAAGATATATAGGACTATTGTTAGCACAAGAATGCCACAGACAGGAATGACGCCTCAAATCATGACGATTGTTGTGAAGAGCTGTGCTAAAGAACATTCAGAATACCATAGCATTGCGGTGGTGGGGTTTTCTTCAGAAAATTTAAAAATCTGGTAAGGCCCACTAAAAACTGATCTCCAAAGTCTGTGACATTTATTTTTGTCTGTGGCTCTAACTCGTGCAAATATACATTCACAGCTTTCACATGAGAACAGCCCAATTAGAACATGTCTGAATGTGGAACCTGACTCGTGTGTTGGCTGCTGCAGGTTTTTCTCCCTCTCACTCTGGTTTGCTATGAGAGGTTTGAGTTACAGGAAATCAGCTTTGTTGTTTTATGTTTTACCTCAGTGAAGAGAGCAAAAAATAATAATTTGTGGAAGGTGCCATTTGTACAGTGAATTCTGGGAAAAAAGATAAGGCTGGCTGTAAACACGTTACTTCTAAAATGTCTAGTTTGATTAGCTGCATCTTGCTTCTGACAGCTGGTTATTTATTATTTTTCTCTTCCATTTGACACTTCATTTTTAAGTAGTTAGCTATTACATTTATTTAGGCATGCCATTAATTTGACCAAATACTCTACTTATTTATCGACTGCAGAAGCTCTTTCCAAACTGTCTGTGAGTCAAGGTTTAGAACCTTTGGAACAAATATCTTTTTCAACACTCTATTTAGGCCTAACAGCCTTAAGGGGCTGGTTAAAGATCTTGGCTGGTTGAGGGGTTTGCCCTTGTGCCCTTGAGTAAGACAACTATCCCAAGACATCTGCAGGTGTCCCTGGCTGTGGTTTAAATCCCAAATTGGTTCCAAATGCCTTTTAACCCTCTGGCTTTGCTCATTTAGTAATTTTGCAGACGCTTTTATCCAAAGCGACTTACAATTGGGGAATACATAAAGTGATCATTCTTTTTAAAGGGGTCATAGAATGCCCATTTTCCACAAGCTGATATGATTCTTTATGGTCTTAATGAAAAGTTTGTAACATAGTTTGGTTAAAATTTTTCAATGTTAGTGTAAAAAAAAATTTTTTTTACCCTGTCAAAAACAGCTCTTTTCAGATCAAGCCGTTTTTGTAGCATTTTCCTTTAAATGTTAATGAGCACTGCTGACCCCGCCCCTCTCTTCCGAGCCACTCTCAGAGAGACTGTTTACTTCAGCCGCATTCATCGTGAAGCTTGCTAATTAGCACATTAGGAAAGTTCATTACAAAACATTATACTCACTTCTTCTGTAGATGAGATCATGAATGATTCGCGCGAACATAGACGCATTTATGTAGATCGGGGGCGCATTCCCTTCAGAAACAATGTAATCCACTGCGAGTTCAGCGACTCAGATGTCGGGAGTAAATGATGACTGTTATGTTCATTATTACATCCAACAACATAACACCTCAATGCTTAGGAGTCATTCTTGTCTACATCTGCTCCAGCAGTGAAACAATGGTGGACTGATGACAGTCACTTAGGGCGGGTCTGAGGTAAGACACCAGTTCAGTCTGTGCTGAAAAGCTACTGTCAATCAAACTAGTGTGGGAGGGGCCTGTTTTTGTGACTTCACACAGACATGCATCTGAGATCGGCTCGATTTGAGAAAGGGAAAACATTTAACCAGATTAAAAAAAAAACACTGGGTGGATTTTTTATCATTATAGAGTGGATGTGTACACACACTTCCAACACACATCTCAGTTCAAACAACATGTAAAAGTGCATTTCACATCCTATTAGCCCTTTAAAGAGGCAAATAGACACAGGAAGTGCTCATAATACCACGTTTCAGGCATTGTTCAAATAAGTACAACCTAGAAAGAGAAGGAATAAATAAAGAAAAAATTTTTTTTATTTTTTTTTTTATGATGAAGTAAAAGTAGCTCAACGCGATAGGAGTTTTCAGCTGTCGCTTGAAAATTGTCAGGGATTCAGCATTGTGGATAGGGGTGGGAAGATCGTTCCAGAAGCCAGGAATGGTGAACGAGAATGGTCTGGAAAGTGATTTTGAGCCTCTCTGTGATGGTACCAAGAGGCGTCGCTTACTAGCGGATCTCAGACTTCTGGAGGGGATGTAGATTCGTAATAGTGAGTGGAAGTAGGCGGATTTTGAGCCTGTGGCTGTTCTATATGCAAGTATCAGTGTCTTGAACTTGATGCGAGCTGCAAGCGGTAGCCAGTGCAAGGAGATAAAGAGAGGTGTAACATGGGCTTTTTTGGGCTCGTTGAAGACCAGTCGTACCGTTGCATTTTGAATCATTTGTAGAGGTTTGATTGTGTTTGATTGTAGTCCAGCCAGAAGAGCATTGCAGTATTCCAGCCTAGAGATGACAAGGGCCTGGTCAAGAAGTTGTGCAGCATGCTCCGTTTGAAAGGGCCTGATCTTTCTGATGTTGGCAATGAAATGAATGAACTGTAATTGCACTGTCACCACAGTATTTGCACTGTATAATATATATATATATATATATAGTATAATATATATATATACAGTATATATATCTATATCTATATATATCAACATCCTGGTTGATCCTGGAACAACATTGCAATTAACCAATCAGAATTGAGGGATAACCTTTCAGGAAACATCTGTTTTAGGCTTACAATCAGGATTAGGTGCTTCTACACCCTTGTTATTCACCTTTCATTTCCCTCTGATTTTAGGAATAAATTATGGGTAGGGTTAGGTTTATGGGTAGGGATTGGGTTAAGTCTATATATTTGGACTGTAATGTTGATCTAGGATCAACAAAAATGTTGATCCAGGAACATGTCTTACTTAGACCATGGGTCACCAGACTCGTTCCTGGAGGGCCGTTGTCCTGCAGAGTTTAGCTCCAACCCTAATTAAAAACACCTGAACCAGCTAATCAAGATCTTTCTAGGCATACTAGAAACTTAAAGGTAGGTGTGTTGAGGTAAGTTGGAGCTAAACTCTGCAGGACACAGGCCCTCCAGGATCAAGTTTGGTGACCCCTGCTCTAGACCATACAAATAACAAATTAATCATTCTTTTTACACAACTCATTGTTTGAACTGCGAACATAGCCACAAGGAAGGCTTTAAGACCTTGCAGAAACCTCTGCTGCTTTGTCGCTCCCACTTCAAGGCAATCCCTTTCACCATCCGTGTTTTGATTTCGCCAAATCAGTTTGGGTGAATGCAAAGAACGTGATGATTGATCATAAGCACAACATCCAGCTAGGCAAGAAAACATGCAATCTACCTGAGGGAAGACATCTTTTTCGTATCATAATTCCTAAAGGCTGCACCTACTGTAATGTACAATAAATAAAAACAGAAAATCACTCACTGCTCTTGACCGTATAACTTCTGTAGCTTTAATAAGAAGATATTTCAAACTTGAATGCTGCTTTTAAATGCTCGAGCGTGAAGATAAACATGGCGGATTGTGTGCGGCTCACTCAGGGCGGGGCCTCTGCTAATACGGCGGTGTCAGTCAGTGGCTGTGGGCGGGGCCTAAACATTGTGATGTCACATTGCTCAGAGAATCAAAACGGCATGTCTAATGAGACTGATTTGGTTTAATGGGGATTAAAAAATAAGGAGAAGGTGGATTTTTATCATTGTAGGGTGGTTGTGTTCACACACTGCCAACACACATTTATGTCCAAACACCATGTAAAAGTGGATTTTGCATAATAGGTGCCCTTTAAATCGCCATTACACCACTGCTCACAAAGAAGTATGAAAGATTCACCGGTGACGCCATAGTTGCACTTGCCACAAATTTCAAAGTTAAAATGCATAGTCAACAAAACCTTTTTGCCAAATGCATGACAGAAATGTATGCACTGAATTATGTTCTTATACTATTGTACCATTTGGAAAAACTTTCCCATATAATTGAGCACAAGTCTGTCCTACAGTCCACACCAAACCAATTGTTGGTTTATGCACACATGCATCAGGCACATCTTTGGCCATTGCATTGCGTCTCACACTATGAATCATGAACTCACCCAGGTGGTCGTAAAATTATTTTTAATGCAATTTCTGTATGGGTCAGTGGGAATGACAGAACGTTTTTATCATGTTTTGTTTTTCATGTATTTTGCTTTCATATGCAATTCATAGCATGCCGAAACAAACCATGGCATGTGACATAAAGGCAACAAAAATTGATTTAAGATGATCAGACTACAACATTTGCTTACTTCAGTGGGAATGCCTTGCAAAGATTCCTGTCTCAGCATGAATGTCCTCAACGTGACTGTAATGTACATGCCTTAACACTGAAGGTCCATGCAGAGATGAATCCGATATCATCAGCCTCCTGCAAATATTATTGTTATTATTCCTTTGGCCATGAATGGGTCTTTTTTGTTTATTTAGAAATACTGTATACTTGTTCCACTTCAGCTACATGCAGACCAAGACTAACAAACAGTCATGTTCACCTCTATGCAAAGATACAGTATAGAGATCACAGTTTGTTTAGATAAAAACAGTGTAGAAGCAAAGTATTTCTTTACTGTCATGTTTTATAATAAAGTAATGATTTATATTCTCTCTATTATCACACCATGCATATAAAATAATGTAGCTTAGCAGTCCTCCACTGCTTTGAACTGCAACACTATCCTTAAATACGTTTTTTCTTTCTCTAAATTAAGAGCAAATACTTCACAGGTCCTGCTGACTTCACCATGAGATGTCATTACCATTTATTTTTATTCCAATGCATGGATCTATCATACGATATACACTGTATGTCTTCACAATGAAAATTCTTGTGAAATACTCACTCATTCTCTGCATGACTTACGATCCATTTCTGCCAGAACAGCTCCTATGACCATTCATTGAGTACTGACATAGCACCTTCCCAGAAATATATTTTAAAAGTGGAAGCAATCAATCTAGGAAAGTCCCAGTTGCCTCAAAATGCTTTCCCCTCAAAGTCCATTCATCTTAGAGTAGCCAAGTTTTTTATGATTTCTTTGACTTTAGTTCATATGTAAGTTACTTATAATTAGGTGGAATTGCTTGTGTCATTCTTCATGTTCTCAAAAATGTGTATTACAAATAAAAGGCAGGCAATGCAACAACACAAAAAATACATAACAATACATGGTTAGTGATATGAACAAACCCCTAACCTTAGGTATTAAACATACACGGATAAAATGGGAAAACAGATGCAATCATAGTATTTGTGCTTTACATAACAAAATTGTGCTTGATTGTTTTCAATTAATGTAATTCTCTATGTACAGTCTGATTATGTAGAAAGAACGTGAACCAGTCAAGTACTTGAAAATGTTTTTAGGTGTTGACGTACAGTAACTGAAACTGTAGTTTCCAGCATGCTTTTCACGGGTCTTAATGCAAAGAGTAAAACATTTTGAAATAAAGGATTAATTGTTTTGTGTGTAGAGCATGAGCAAGATGAGAAAAATAGGACACGTTGGGATTTTCTTCAACATTGTGGTGAAGAATGGAGCTTTTGTTTATGGAGAGGGCTTACTTAACCTTTCAACTGTCAGATGTGAGATGTGAAAATCATTTTGAAATACAGAATTAAGTGGTCTCTTTTTAAGAAAATGATTCGCAGATTATTGCTGAATTGCAGAAAAGCATTTACTTTTATTTTTTTAATTAATATAAAGAATGTTTGGAATTTAAAACTGCCATCAAAGCCATATGTAGGGGTGTGCGATATTGACAAAAAAAAAAAATCTCAATATTTTCTGGAAATCTCCTCTTAAGTTCTCAATATATTCGTAATCAGACGATTGTTGCACTGATACCTTAAGGACTGCTGTGGACAGCTGACTCCTAAAGTTTTGATATTTTTCAAATTCTGTGTGGTGATTAGTTCACAGCACTGACAGAAATAAAACTTTTCCAATAAGTTTAAATAGATTTTTATCCTTTATGGGCATTTTTACCTTTATAAAGTCTTTTTTTTTTCTTCTA
Organism: Sinocyclocheilus anophthalmus; assembly: GCA_018155175.1. NCBI lineage: Eukaryota > Metazoa > Chordata > Actinopteri > Cypriniformes > Cyprinidae > Sinocyclocheilus > Sinocyclocheilus anophthalmus. The sequence goes on along the minus strand of JADLZN010001989.1, from coordinate 493,772 downwards.
AAAGTGTGCATTATCTTTTGCGTCAAATAAATAAAGTCAATTACAATAATACGACATTTGGGGCTGTTACCAAACAAATAAAATCATTAAAATTCATCTTTGCAATGCAGAGGAACCACTGAGGGTGCAATATATTATTTACACAGTTTAACGCAGCTCAGAGGGACATGAATGCATTTAACCTGCTGTTACAAATGCATAAATAATGTTTTGATATTTTAAACATAAAAATTTGAAATTATTTATGAATGAAATGAAAAGATACATTAAATGTGAACTTAAAACCGGCAGTAGGTTGCAGCAAACCACTCTAAATATGTCATTGCGATTGAAAAGATTCATTCAAACGGGGATTCATTCAGGAACGAAACTCCGCCATGTTGCTCAGATACGCAAAACAGTGCTGTGGCTTTGTTTGAAATGATGGTGTCTCCAACGTAAGTCTTAATATTAACTTCTAGTTTATTGGACTGTTATAAAATCAATATCACATTTGTAATCATGCTGATTTTTGGAGAACAAAAATTACATCATGAGATATTGAGTAGCTATATGAAATGATATAAATATATACATTTTCTGCCCCCATATCTTGAATTTTGGGAGCATTCTAAATGTTTTTTAATAGACCCTTTGAAGGGATTAGGGCATAGGGATGAGTCCTTCCAAATGGAACGCAGGGCACATCACGCATTGAAAGAATGCACTCTAAATGCGTATGTGCACTAGTCTAAACTATTAGACTACATACAGTAGTTTATGCATGCACTCTGTAGATGTGTTTTGTTTGGTTTTTCCGATATACTTCTAGAATGTCAAATCGCACATCATTAAAACAACAATTATGATATTATTGTAGATGATATATATCGCGCACACCTAGCCATACATCTAAATAAGTTATGTTCCAAATTTGAAGTTGATATTACAAAACTGAAGTTCCTGTGAAATTTCACAAAATAACCACCAAATAAAAATAACCACCTTGAGACTCAGACCTTTCCAATGATATGTGTTTAGTTAAGATTAGAAAATGTTGTAGTACATTTTGTAATATGACACTTGAGACTGCCCACTAGGGGGAGGGGCCTGCTAAAAGGATTTAAAGTACCACTTTTCATGGTAATGCAATGGTGATTTCAAGACGGTTTTCACAGGATGAATTTTGAGTATTTAAGCTTTCGAATTATATCTAAGTTATTATGATTATTAAAAAATGTGGCAAAAGGCAATAAATAGAATGCCAATGCTGCTTTGCTTAAGGAACAGACTTAGCATTTAGCATCATACTAAAATGTCCTATTGACAACTAACAGTTTGTTAACTAATTAGAACTATCTTACAATTCAGTGATATGATGTATATAAGTGTATATAAAATTAAATTAATAAAATCTCATCTGGGTTCCATATCAAATCTATTTCAGACTACTTAATTTGGTTACTTCAAAATAACTTATTTCGATGATGAACAAATTACGTATGTTTTACTTGATTCATGTGGAATCAGTGTACATGATTATATAATGTAATTCAAGTCTTTTTTTCAGTGTAGATTTGTAACTCCTCCCATTTCTGTTATGGACACGAACGACACCTCAAATACTGCAGATGTGTGCTATTACTTTTGTAAAAAAAAAATCAAACTTGAAACTGATTGATTTTCACCTGCTGGGTGGTCAAAAGTTAAAAAAATTCATAGAAAAAAAACCTATACCTCCATATTTGATTTTATGAGAGGGCCCCCCAGAAACCCTGGTCCTGCTTGTTTTTAGTGGCCCTGGCTGCGAATGGAAACACTTAGCTCCCACGATAAATTATTCAGCCTCAGTGATGCCATAGCGCACACAGGGCTCTCCACCTCTGCCGGGCCACAGGGTGAGTCATTAAGGAGCGTTCAGGAGCATGTGGCTGGGAGGGGGCTGCACGGTTATCAGCGGCAGGGTGGAGATAAGGTTTCAGGCCAAGTCTTCCTCTCCAAGGGTGGAGGTGGTATTCTTACAGAGCTCTTAAGTGTAGACTCAGCCCTGTGCAAAGTACTGCAATGCAAGCAAGGACACGTAAGAGAGAACAATTCTAAAACACAAAAACACTATTTCCAAAATATTCAAATAAACCATTTAGCAGATATGCATATTTAAACGTTCTTTTCTGGGAAAATGGACCAAAATATGTATGATTCGTCTTATGTCGGCATATGTCATGCGTGTTTCAGTTCTGTTTTGCCTGCCTTGCCCTGTGTTGGGTTTTCTTTACTTTGTTTAGTTTGTTTTAATAAGTGTGTTACCCATGTTACAGAGTTGTTGATCTCAAGGTAAACACATATAGAATGAATGAATGAAAAACTTTATTTCAAACATGTAGAAATAATACAGTAATATATACATATATATATATATATATATTAGTCAAAAACATAAACAAAAAAATATTAACTTATACATGTCCGAACAGTAGTCCGGAGAAGCACAAGATTATTTAATCCTACCCCTACTACACTGCTTGTTAATAATCATCAAAATTGGTTTAATAATTAGCCATCTGAAAATTCTCTCTCTAAATACATTATTTACAAATTACTAGATATATTTACATGTTTATCCCCATATACCAACACAAAATACAAAGAAAACAAGGTATGTATGAAATCTTTCATGTTGAACTTTTATTAATGCCAACAAGTTAGGGTTTTTAAACAAACAAACAAAATCATATTTCATTGCACAATTAATTTTAATTTTATTTAATTGTATTTTTTATTTTTTTTTGCATTACGTAAAGACATTGAGGCTTTAGTGCACATGATCATCAAGGATTTATTGTCATTTTCAGTGGTGGAGGATGAGGGCTTGAGACAGCTTGATGAGCATGTGTGCTTCCAGCAAGACATGGACTGAAGGATATGGTTACTGTAAGGTACAAAACAACAAAAGCGAAGCTGGTGGCAGCAGTCTCAATTTGCCATCTGACCCGTGGGTGTCCATGAATATGAATGCATACTTTGCGGTAACTTATCATTACATCAACAGTGAATCCAAGTTGTCTACTTTTGTGCGGGGAGTATTGTAGTTTCCTGAAACGCACACTGCTGAGCACATTAAAGAAGCTAAGGCCTTATTACAGACGACGAAACATGGTGGAACCACAGGTTTTTACTGCTTCAAAGACTATATGAAGAACGTGAAACGGTGCAACTTTAACCTCTTTGAACACCAACATAACACTCTTGAACAACGAACAGTTTGAAGTCATCTCATAGTGTCTCCATGCTCTATCATCTTTCAATCACACCTCTGAACAAGTGATCCACTGGAGTTTTGGGGGAAAGACAAAACAATAGTTTCTCATCTTTCAGTACCAGGAACATCTGTGCTACATGAAAGATTTTTTTTTTCCAAAGCAGAAATTGTTACAGTCTTAAAGTTAGCATGTGTTAATGTAAATTGCAAAGAGACTATCACTATACATTTGCATGTACACAAGTAAGCAGCAAATATAGTTTTACGTTTTTGCAGCCCGTCCTCGACTTAACCGCAAACTCTATTATGTTGTAGCACAGACTTCACAGAACTGCAATAAAAGAGTGACTTTTAAGGATGAATATGGAGTCATATCTAAAGTTCAGAATATCACAGAGAATTTGGGGCGGTGCACAGTGTTAGGGGCAACTCATAAGTAATGCAAGTTACAGTATGTAATCAGATTGCAAGTTACGTAATCAGATTGCTTTTTTTCAAGTAATTAGTAAAGTATCTAATTACTTTTAAATTTACAAGAAAATATCTGAGTTACTTTTTCAAATAAGTAATGCAAGTTTCTTTGTTTTCCCATTTATTCACTGTCACATCTCCTGTTGAGAGAAATCAGGAGTGAGGTGCAGAGGCACTTCCTTCAGGCTGAAGCTTATTAATTTCACTTTTGGTGTGAAAGGGCCTTTACAGTTGCCAAAAATATAACTTTTTGTTATTAAAAAATAAATAAGCAAACTCAGCTCAGGTGTCAAAAAGTAATGCAAAAGTAACACATTACTTTCCATAAAAAGTAACACAATCAGTTTTATGGAGTAACGCAACATTGTAGTGCATTACTTTTAAAAGTAACTTTCCCCAACACTGGTGGTGCAGCAAAGCATGCTAAAACATCTGTTCAGTTCAAACTCCAATGGTACCACAATGATTTGTCTTTTGTCTGGTCCAGCTGGTATCACCTCAGCAGACTGAAAAGATTCCTGGAGTTGCTCATGGGAAAACAGATTCGGAAACTGATTTTTTGGCAATTCAATCCACTACAATATGCTTTAGAACCACAGTGGAAATAAGGTGTAAGACTTAATAGTACAACTAATTTGCCATTTAATGCCAGAAGAACTACAATGTGTTCCTGGAATTGAAATGCACACCCAATGAAACATATGTCCCAACAGTTGATTTGTAGACATAACTTGGATTCAGTAAGCTAGGTATGAACAATGACTTTTCCAGTGTAAGTCATAACCTTGGAGTCTAACCGTTGAAACAGTTACAGCAGTTTGTCTGAATGACACCAAATTTCCTCAAAGATTACCCTCTGAGTACATTATAAAGGGAAGCAATATGAAAAGTTATCAAAATGGGAATGCTCATCGTCGTCAAGAGACAGTTTAGTTGAAAATTATTACTGAAAAGCAGAGTTGACATCACTTCCAAAACATAATGCAATTTATGATCAACAGTACGCTGAAGAGTCCAAAACTGTAGAAGCTTTGAATAATAATGAAAAACTAACGTCGAATGAAAAATGTGTTACATCTGGAGTTATGTGCTCTGGCCAGTGAATGTTTACACAGCAGAATGTCCTTATGAATTGGTAATTCTGGCGTATATGGTATCACACCTGTGTAGAGCAATTTCTTCATAACCATATCCAGGTTTTGACTCTCAGCTGAGTTTTGTTTTTACACTTTAGGATTGTTAATGATGGGATACTTGCAAATGCACTAATATCACCATTAAATTGATGTAATTGTTCCTTAATCTTTTGAAAAAAAGGTTGTAATATAACAACATACAACATTTAGAGCTCAAAACTTCCTCACCAGTTCATAAAAAAACATGTATTGAAACTACAGTAAGCTGCAAAACAGTCTGGAATTATTGCTTATTACTGTCCCATTTACACATCAACAGCTTGGCCTGTTGGCATGTTCTCCCAGTGTTGGAGTGGGTTTCCTCCGGGTTAGAGGAAAATAACAGTCAAGGTGCAAACTTTATCAAATATAAGACAAATTCAAACTCTGCTATAAAGCATATCTGCAGAGAAATAGTGTCATTAATCAGCTCAAGTCAGTTCAGGTTAATAACTGTGTAAAAATCATTCATTATGAAGCATCTAAAGATCATCAAATCCTGCAAACTGTGTGTTGTGCTTCAAGAGAGCAACCATTAATTTGTGTTGTGTTCTCATTTCTTTCATATTCATTTATTCTTCATTCATTTATGCATTTATAACCATTTATCATTATTCCATTTAATCATATAATAATCATTTTAAACTATTTATATACTAATTTCATTAATTTATTCATTGAAGGGTGATTTATATTATTATTGTTTATTCTTCTTTTTCTATTGTTGTTTAGTCTTATGATTGTGTGGTTTCAATGGATATTTGTGTTCATGAGTAAGAGATAAGGGAATGTCTCCTTTCAAGGTTTTTAATGTCATGGCATGTTGTTGTGAAGAAGTAATTTTCCATTGCTATTGCTTGTGGTTTAATAACACTTGTTGGATATGTGCTGGTCAGATGCAACACTGTCAGTTCAGTGTTGATTCATTTCAGTTCAATAACAGTGCCAGTAGCTATGTTTCCATCACCCATCGCCCCTGCCCCTTTAATTGCCAATGCCTTTCGGTCCGATCTAGGTGCCCCCGGACCGCAATTTCTACCAAGGGGGACCACACCATGGTCTCCCATGGTTTTAAAATCTGTTCAGATTTGAAAATCATCTAGTGTGTCCCAGGCTTTAATCTTGAACCTCCGGGGAATCACTCATTTAAAAAAAACACAGAACAGAGTAGAGTCTGCTGGCAAAAGAGAAAGTGACGTAGCTTGTAATAAAACAGGAATCAACATTGGATTGGCTTTTCGGAGATGGCGAGAACTGAGGGATTTGAAATACTGTAAAAGCGATGGAGAAATGGCGTTTTTATTACTAAAGAGGTGAGTGCAATATTTTATGATATTTTATATTTTATAAACTGCGATATAGTTCTGCTGAAAAAAAAAACAATTGAAACCATCACAGAATTTGTAATGGTTTTACTGGTTATAAAGGGAATGGTATTGGTTTTAATGGGAACTGTAATGATCCCTTTGGGTCTCTACTGGTAATTTGTTGCCTTCTATTGGTGATTTGTTAAAACCACTAAATCCTAATGGAATATAGCCCAAAACACACTGCAAGAAACAATTTTTTTAATGGTTTTAATAGTTGATGGCTTGTAATGTTTGTAATGGTATTTGTAGTGGAATTAGAATGAGAATTTCTGTGATGGTTTCAAATTTTTTTCTATATATTTTTTTTCAGCAGGGAGAGTTCATTGTAAAGCATTGTCTATTTGTGAAGGGTCATTTCATTATGGGTTGTTGTAGCGCTATGCTGGAATTTATTTTCAAGGAAGTGCTGTGTCAATTAAAGGGTATAGCTTACGTCTTCAGCGAGTCAACTTTAGTTGAGATCCTTTCCATTTAAACTGGATATATCTCTTAAGCCTAGTAGTGAATATTTTTATGAACAAATTAATTCCACTCCAAGCAAAACACCTCTGCCTCCTCTACCACCATTATCTTCAGTTGGATCTGACTCAGATCTGTACATTATTACATTTGATTTCTCCTGGTGCAGTTGAAGTACTATTTAAATTACACAATATATTTGATATATATGGGCATTTATATATATTGGGCATTGCAGCGAGTTATTTATCTGCAGAACTAAAGCACAACCAAAACAATGTTCTTCCGCAAAATGCATGCAGTTTTGTTTGTGTTAGACAGCTAAAATGTACATAATGTATCTTTAAAGGTGCTGTATGTAATTTTTTATTGTACTAAAACATAAAAATAACAAAATATGTCTAAACATGATAAGTTCACGTACTTATTTCTCTGAAAAACAAAGCTACTTTTAGTCTCTATAGTATGATATCTAGGTGACAGAGTCACTGTGTGCTGATATTTATTTGAGATTTATTTGTCTGCATTCTGACCTGGGCCCCTGTCAAGTACCAAGTACCAAAGAACAGCAGCATCACCTCAGGTGGGATGAAGACCACCTCTTTTTAACAGATCAGGTCTACCTCAGAAACTTGTCCAGTTGTCTACAAAACTTATTCTGCGGGCACCACTTAGACATCTAGCCATTCAGTGATGACAGTCTGTATCTCATCACCACATTAAGCAGGCAAGGGACCAAAGCATATTATAGTGTTTGACAATGTAAATTCACACACCTCTTTAATCCAAAAGACATGCACCATAGGTGAATTGGACACAATAAATTGATTGTAGATGTGAGTGAGTGTGTATGTCTGTGTGTGATCCCTATAATGAACTACCCATCCATCTAGTGTTCCCTGCCTGTGGCCCAAGATGCTGGGGTAGGCTCCAGTATCCCTGCTAATTTTGATTTACATTCCTGCTACATTCAATGTTTCTGCATTAAAACACATAAATTATGTAATTCACTACTCCAAGTTTCTCCCAGGTCAAGGCTTAAAAAAATAACGTAAGTTCTATCACATTTAATTAAGGTTTAGAAACCTTTAAAGTCATCAATAATTTTTTCAAAACAATATCCATATTTAATTGACCCTATACCCTCTCAGGCTTATAAAACACCACTGAATTTGTTATTGTCAAGATCCTTCCCACTAGAGTGATTTAGAATGTAATGTGTTTCAGCTATAATACAGATGGGAAAAGTCACAATGAAGGTCGATTGCCTTGCAAAATTTCCCAGCTGCCCGAGATCCCTGAGCACATTGGTGAAGTAGTTCACCAATTGTCCTCATCTGAGTTTCTATTGTAACATTCTGCTTTAGGCTCAAATCCTCTGTCCAAATCTCCAGTGTAATGCTTAACTCCAGTCTAATGCTCAACCAGATGTCTGTTTATGAATCACAATAATCATTATCTGGAGACCTTTCCAAAACTGTCAGAGGTAGATTTATAGCTAAATTATATCCTGTCACATTACAATATAAGATGCTCATTATTTGAGAATGGAATATTATGGCGGTGATTGTTACCCAACACGCGTTTAAATCGGGACCAAATATGTCAAAAGAAATTGTATCAATCCTATTGCCTTTTGAATTATATTTATTTTCAGACAGTTGAACAGAGAGTTTCATTTGGCTTCTTAAAAGACATTATCAGAAACCGAGCAAAGTTGTACCTTCCAATTCATCAGGATGCGGAATTAATTTTTTAATTTTCAGGGAAGACCCATCCAATGGGCACAGTTTATTTATCAAGACATCCTCATGTCAGGGAGTCTCTTGCCTTGTCCAAATACCCACACTTGCGGTCTTTGCACTTGACCACTTGTCTACTTCTATGACGTATTTCCTGTATTTGACCCAAGTGTTCAAATGAGCATGAAGACCACAAGTGTGTGTCGAACTTTTCATTAGCTGATGGGACTGTACTGATCACCCGCACCTGCAGAGACTCATTAAGCGCACTATATCCCTGCACTCCTCTCACTGTCCGGTCTACCGTTCACCAGCTTGAACTTAGCCTGACTCCTACCTGTGTCTGACCTGTTTGTTTACTTACCCCTAGAAGCTCCATTGATCCTGTTCTCCTACGATCCCGTTCTCATCATCCCCGGATACCTGCAAAGGATACCAACTCAATACCCAGAGCTAAGAACCCAAGAACTCTCTACCTTCTCATACTCACCTGTCATCAACTTGCTCTCCGATTTGTCAAACCCTCCTGTTTGCATCCTTACCTTGTGTCTCTGGCTCGTAGTGTGACACCTCAGACCTCAGCAGTTTGATGAAACGGCATCACACCTCAGACTAAAAGGCTTCAGGTCTCAAGAACAACAAAAACATAAAAGCATAGGAACTCCATTATGCAAAACCTTAAAATATGCTATTCATGGAGTTTCTTTAAAATGTTTTAGAGGTTTCAAGAAAAAAAAGGAGCTACAGTGTACCATTATTATTATTACTACTACTACTACTACTACAAGCAAAAATTCTACTTTAATATCTGTGAATGTAAAGTGAGAAATAATGAAACAGACACAAGGATGGTGATGAACCCAATAGCAGGATTTTATTGCACAGAGGTGAGTATACTTGACTGAACTGAATTAAAACTGAGGATGAAAACACAACAGTGGGATGACGATGCAGGCTGATCGCAGAGTAGCGGTAAATGGAGAAAAAAAAACGATGATTGCAGTGGTGGCGGCGGTAGATGAGCATTATAATGGAGAGTGGTATGTTCGCTTGAGAAACCAGACATTGTGTGGGAGTTACTGGTGAGCTTTTAAGCAGTCCTTGATTTGGTAGTGCTTGTTTGCAGATGGAGGTGATTAAAAGGATAGTTTATCCAAAAATGAAATGCCATTTACTTAGGGTGGTGCTTGTGCCATCTGCTGATAACATTTGTTCTGTCTTCAGATTGGCATTGTTCTATCACATCCTGGGGTGTTCCATTGCGTCACCTACTGATGCATCTCATTCCCTATTGAAGGAACCAAGGTTACATACAGTACTGTATGTAATCAATACTGTGACGTGTGGGGCGGGGCCGAGAGCCGTGGGAACGGATCGAGGCCGGTGGAGTAATTGATAATGAGCGACACCTGCACCACTCACCGGTCTCGAGTCCCAAGGAGGAGCTCCGGTGCTGAGGAGATCGGGAAGCAGGAACAAGCGGAGAGACCGGCGGTGGCGCTGGAATGATGGAAGACGAGGTGGGACGGAGAGCTCGCTGCCGCGATTCTGGGTCGAGGAGGGGTGGCTGCCGTCCGTGAGGGAGCGGAGGAGTCACCCCCGTTTACGTAGAGGCCGGAGCCTGCTGCCATCCGCCATGATTGGGGAGGAGCAGGGAACGGGGGACTCTCTGCCGGCTGCCCTCAATAGGAGGAGCCATCGCCATCCACCAGGAGGCGGAGGAGCGGTGGGCCGTCCACCAACGATGTCCAGTACCATCGCATGGCACCGCGAGTGAGAGCCTCTCAGCCGGTTGAGGACCAAGCGGCAGTGTGTCCGGGAACCGGACCGATAATTTCTTTTCTTTTCCTCTCTCCCCTCTCTCGTATCTGTCTCTCCTCATCCTTCCGTCTCCTATTCTCTCGCCTCGTCTGTCTGTCCTTACCCCCAGGTATGCTGCGGCCGCCGTGATCGGCTCCCCCAGAGGGGGGAGTAGAGCGCAGTCTCAGGAGTGATGGGGGTATGTGACGAATGGGGGTGGGGCCGGGGTCGAGAGCCGTGGGAACGGAGCGAGGCCGGTGGAGTAATTGATAATGAGTGACACCTGCACCACTCACCGGTCTCGAGTCCCACGAAGGAGCTCCAGAAAGATAAAAGGAAGAGTGACGACAGTGAAAGACGAGAGAGGACCAGGCCTGGATTTTATTTTGTGTTTTGGTTCTGTTTGTGCGCGACAGTCCGCGAGGGGTTGTCGTGCTATTTTGTGTTTATTTTATTATAAAGTTTTGTTGAATTGTTTGCCGGTTCCTGCCTCCTTCTTCCCGTGACTACGAACTTTGTTACAAAGACATTTTCTGTGTGATTGCTGAAGACAAAAATCACATGTCTGTACAGTGTTCTGGATCTGAGATATGGCATATGGATTTGTGTTGCTATACGGTAGCTAGGGCGTTCTAAATGATTGCTAGGCAGTGGCTACACAGTTACCAAGGTTAAATTCACAGATTTGTTGCCTTCCCGAATGAATTGAGTCTATCACACAAGCAAGAGTGCTATTTTCCCAAATATCAGCACAATATTGCAAATGTGATTTTATACAACAGTTATAAAGCAGTTCAATTAGCAATAAGATAATTATTTTGACTGCTTTTGCTCTGTTTGCCAACAAAAATGGTTCCAAACAAAGCAGAACAGTTGCATCTCCCAGCAAAACAGAGTGGTGTTTTGTTGATGAACCAAGTCAAATGATTCAATGACCCATTTATAAAGACCGTGTTCACCTGCTCAGCTGGTAATGTTTTTATTGAAACTAACATAGAGTCTAAGCAAAAACAAAAGTTGCCTACATTTTGATTGAATCATGTGAGTAGTCTTTTCCTACTCTGGTCTCAGTCTGGCCTTGGATAAGATGAAAAAGTGTTCTTTTTTTTGAAGAACTGTGCCTTTACTAATCATTTAACTGTCCTTTTAACAGTTTTATAGCCCTGGTTTGGCATTGGTGGTCCTGTTTAGCACCTCAAAATGGGCCCACTCTCTGACAAATTGATGGGGTGTGTGTGTGAACTATTTCTCTGAAACACTCATCTCTCAACTATGACATTAAAATCATAAGGAGTGGGAAAAACTGTACTGTTTTTACCTTTTGCTCTCCCTCTTTTCCTCTAAAAGCACAAGGCCACCCAAACAAAACTGTGCAACATTACAACACTCCATAGCATTCCTGAAAACACAGAAAAAAAGAAAAAAAACCATGCAAACCCTTCTAATAAGCCTCAGCTTATGTCCAAGTTCCTGTTGTGTTTTATTCCCTGTCTCAGGAAATTTAAACAGGCTTGTAAATTTCTCCACCTGTTTGGAAATGTCTTTCATGCACTTGGTCTCTGTGTAGAATCATAAAGGCAGCTATTAAATATATAACATTTTCTTATGCTGATTGCTCCTTCTGGGCGGAATGAGTCATTCCAACAGATCTCTGCTAACCATTCATGTTATTTTACATCATGTTTACAGTCAATGTCAAATTCACTAAGAACACACCTACTAATGACATGGGCTAATATTTGTCACCATACAAGAAATGTTGGATTATGCCAACATTAAATCATGTTTAATTGCTTGTCAAATGACTAATAAAAACAAGCTGATAGTTTAAAAGAAACAATAAGACTAATCAGGCTTGTATGTTCAACAATACAACACAATACGATACATCTTGAGTTGGATTGTAATATAAAACTCGTCTGCAGTAATGTCTATAGGGGAAATGTGTAATAAAGAAATATGAAGATTGTATTTTTTGTTAAAGCATGAATCATTCAATACAAAATTATTTATTAAGTTGTCTAAATCATCCTTTTGAGGAGGGGCTGTACTGTTTTAGGTGAATCAGTGTCTGACATAATTCCTACAGCTGGAGTTTTGTTTTGCTTAATTAATAGGTGGTTTATGGATAGTTGCATCACATCTTGTCTTGGTATCCTCATCATGACATGAAATTCAAAAAATGGATATACAGTAACATTTCTGTGAAATTATAACCATTCTATAACACCAGTCTCATGTTCACACATGCCTATATAATGTTTGGGAGTTATGGTTATATATTTGAAATAGCGCAAAATAGTTTCATACAAACAGTTTAATGTAAACTCCCAGTGATATGTATTCACCACACACATTTTTAGTTTGTTATTATAAATTCGGACAAATTATTTTCTGAGATGAAAATTTAGCATTTTTTTTCAGGGGAATGAGCTGGCAAATGGCTTAAGCTGGAATAGGAGAAAGTGCTTTACTATTGTGATGTGTGGGACGGGGCCAAGAGCCATGGGAATGGAGCGAGGCCGGTGGAGTAAGTGATAATGCACGACACCTGCGCCACTCACCGGTCTCGAGTCCCACGGAGGAGCTCCGGAAGGATAAACGGAGGAGTGACGACAGTGCAAGACGAGAGAGTCAAGTCAAGTCAAGTCACCTTTATTTATATAGCGCTTTTACCAATACAGATTGTGACAAAGCAACTGAACAGCATTAATAAGGAAAATAGTGTCAATAATGCAAAATGACAATAGTAAACACTCATTTTTCAGTTAAAGACAGTTCATCATTGAATTCAGTGATGCCATCATCCAGCTCAGTTTAAATAATATCTTTGCAATCATGTCAACGATAACGCTGGAAATGAAGTGTCCCCAACTAAGCAAGCCAGAGGCGACAGCGGCAAGGAACCAATACTCCATCTGTGACAGAATGGAGAAAAACCTTGGGAGAAACCAGGCTCATCCAGTGGCCAGTTTCTCCTCTGACCAGACGAACCAGCAGAACGGAAAAATCTATTTAAGACGTAATAAAACAGACGAGGAATAATACAGCTGGAGAGGAGAGAGGACCAGGCCTGGATTTTATTTTGTGTTTTGGTTCTGTTTGTTTATTGTTTATTTACGGTTTAAGTTTATTTACTGTTTTTTGTTTGTTTACTGTTTACCGTTGTGTTGATTTTTATTCTTAAAGTTTTGTGTGAATGTTCACCGTTTCCCGGCCCTCCTTCTTCCCGAACTAACAAAAGAAACAAATTGAACTTTCTTACAACTATCTAAAAACTTGCACACCTTTCAAGTGTTTTACCCCCTAAAATCTGGTCACTTTTAAAGTCTACACAAAGTTAGAATTTACCTTATTTACTTTTTTGATACACATGCTTGTTCTTATTGAAAAAAATTTATGTAACTAGAACTTTAACACATAACTGGAAGGTTGTCGGTTTGATTCCCACAAGGTTTCATGAGCTGTCACTGTTGTACCCACAACACTGATTGGTCCATTCATTCATTCATTCATTCATGATACTGAGTCAGTGTCTCAAATTATGTTAGATTGGTTTGAGTGATTGTGGTGTAAATAGAATAGATTGGGATACACAATAAATCTGGGGTTTACACATGATTTAACATAGAATTAGTGTCACCCTATTTATTTATTTATTTATTTATTTTTGTTACCTACACCATAAATCAAAACAATAAGCATTAGAAATAAAAAGTAAAAGTTTAATACAGTGCAGTCAAAAATTAATGAGTCCACCTCTAACATAATTGGATCTTTAGAGATCTCCATCTCCATAACCTTCACAGTATGCCTGCATATTAAAATATTGTTATTTAAATATAGCTGGTGAATGTTTACTGTAAACTGTGAAAATCTTGTTTTTTTGCACATCTAAACTGTCAGGGGCTCTTCATTATGACACAACTCTTGAAACACTTACCTGTTAATTCTACCCTGACTTAACTAAAATCTGCCTCCAATGAAACAGGAGAAATGGAGGAAACACCAGACCTCAAACAGTCACCCACAAACATTTGTATGGCCAAAACCTCTGAGTGAATACCAATTTAGTTCAAGGAATTCAAGGAAGCAATGCTACTCATGCAACTGGAGTAAAGAATCTTTACATTCTTTTTCCACAGACTTACTGCAAATGTAAACAACTTGGTGCAATACATTTTTGTATACATGCAACATACATGGGCACAATGGAGACTTTAGATATAAATGATTGATGCTCCTCAAAAGCTTACAAACTCCACTCATGTTCTCATATATAAAGAGAAAGTTGCTGTCAGCCTTGACTTTTGAAAATTATATTTACTTTATTCAACTTTTGAAATTCTTGGAAACTGTTAGCATAGGATGCTCCCTCGCCCCCTCTATAGCGTACACCTTTCCTTACACACTATGTAAAATTACTATATTGGGGAAGGCCAAAACCTGTCCAGAAGCCACTGCAGGTCTGATTTGTTTTGGCTAGGCTCCGCTCTGACATGCCTGGGAAGGGCAAGGAAAGGAAATGGGTGGACCAGCAACTCTCAGCTCCCCCAGAGAAGGCCTGAGAGAAGCCAATGAGAAAGAGTGTGTGTTTTTCTCTCTACTCTGAGCTTTTAAGACAGAGCCTGGGCCCATCTGGATCTAATAACCTAGCCCAAGCTGCTGCCCAACAAATTCAGACTAGATTGCCAGGCCCGCTCAGGGAATGCTGCATTGAGTGCGGTCACACTCGGCAAGGGGGGTTAGTAGGGAACGTGCCATGCATGTCAGCTCCATGGTCCCCAAGCAATTTGTTCTCTCAACACTGATGAGCACCAAATGCAGGCCCGTAAGAGCACCCTTGGGCCTTGTGGTGGGTATAAGGCCTGATGACTGTAATGATGCAGGTTTGCCAATGGTGGGCAGTATAGCAGTTTATCTGAAACTGTTGTGGAAACATGTTGACTGGTTTGTCAAAAAAAAAAGATTCAATTAATCTCAACATTATTCTTCAAATTTATACTCTAGACCAGGGGTGTCCAATCCTGTTCCTGGAGATCTGCCTTCCTGCAAAGTTCAGCTCCAACCCCAATCACACACACGTGAACCAGCTAATTAAGATAGGGTGACCATACTTCCTCTTTTTCTCGGACATGTCCTGGCCAGGACTTCTAAACTGCCTAAAATGTTTGCATTTTTGGCTTTGTTTTCCTATTGATGTCAGGTGTGTGTACGATTTGAAGTACTGCAAGAGCAATTCGAAAGCATAAGGAGCCATCTGCTCTCTTATCGCTCTCGAGGTATTTTATGTCATACACAGATCGGTCTGCGCAGCACCGCTTCAAGATGAACACACCTATGCTCTCTACAGTCCTCATACATTATGTATATAGTGTATATGCATTGCTTGACTGAAAGCCATTGGCTGATTATGCCTGCACTTTATTGGTCAAACCTCTTTTTCAATCATTACCTTTGGGCAGCTATGAAAACAATCGCATCACAAAGCCAAAACCCATCAATTAGATTCTGCCAGACAGGTCGGGAAAAGGAAGTATGGTCACCCTAATTAAGATTCAGGAACACTTGATAATTACAGAGCAGGGTTTGCGCTGAACTCTGCAGGAATATAGATCTCCAGGAACAGGATTGGGCACCCCTGCTCTAGACCAGTGGTTCTCAAATCCTTCCAAATGACAGACTGATTTAACAGTAAAATAAAAAATGTTAACTACCTAACATCCAAATCTTGAGGAAACCACCAGCAACTTTAAAAAAAAAAGTTATACTCTGGAAAGAATCTCACTTTTACCAATCCATACAACCAGCTAGACGTTTATGGTTTTCAGCCACTACCCTGCTTAAAATATACAGTATATCAAACATAAGCTAAGATATTAGTTCATTGCACCCATCCAAAAAAAAAAAAAAAAAAAGCCTCCTGTCCGCACTGCCATTTGTATCTGATATTTACACTGGTTTCCATAGTAATGACTTAAGTATCAACTCAACATCAAGTTGCTTTCCTTTACAACAACTCAGTTAGCTGTCATTGTGGAAAGAGAGGACAGAAAACTGGAAATACTGACTCTGCTCATGCTTGATTCTGTGTGGATGATGTGAATACATGTAGTGTCCTGAATGCCCCAAAAAAGCCACTTGAAATCTGATTTGACATTCTGAATATCACTTGTCGGTTCATTTATAAAAATCTAAATCTAATTTCAAGCAACACTTAAATGTGAAAAATCTTATTTTGTTTATTGTTTTCTGAAGTACGACAAAACATTTCAGTTAAACATACCAACAAATCAGACCTTTGCTGCTTTGTCTGAACAAAGCCTGTGAGTTTTGCTCAATTAAAAAGTGATTTAAGTATTGTTATGTAACATAATTTATCTAGCTTCACATTTCACACTGCTCATATTTTAACCTAGGTTAACAATTTATCCTGGTTATTCATAAGCTGACGTTTCATGCTGTACATT
Source organism: Sinocyclocheilus anophthalmus (assembly GCA_018155175.1). Classification (NCBI taxonomy): domain Eukaryota; kingdom Metazoa; phylum Chordata; class Actinopteri; order Cypriniformes; family Cyprinidae; genus Sinocyclocheilus; species Sinocyclocheilus anophthalmus. The sequence continues at coordinate 477,047 of JADLZN010001989.1, read as the reverse complement.
TCAAAACCTTGGAGTAACATTTTTATTTGCATATTTGCTGTGTCAGTGTCATTGACTGGACAAATGCAGCACATGCTATGTTTGCATAAAGGCTATAGAGTTGCACATATTCTTATATGTTGCCGACTGTAATAATATACGTTTTCCAGATTGGACTTTTCAGACTATAAAGGTCATTCAGTTCAATTCAAATATTTTCTATCACCATTTTTTCACTCAAACTCCGAAACAACTGTTTATACAACACAGTGTTTTCATAACTGTCCAAAGCACATGCATATGAGGCACACAACTGGATGTCTGTTGCAAAACAATAACATTCTAACATGGCATTGTTTCACACTACACATGTGGTATTAACGCCACAAAAGCAGTGCTAACCCTGCTACGGAACAGGGTTTCATAACCCTGGGTGCTAACCCACTTCTAAATTACAAATGTGAAACGAACCTTTACTCTAGGTTTAAAGAGGGTTTAGAACAAATATAACCCGGGGTTAAGTGTGAAAAGCCCTGTAGAAAAGTAATAGCACACCTCTCCTAAACAAGAACATAATTTCAAGAAATTATAGATTCAGAATTAAGTCTTTAAGAACAGAGATTATAAATGGATATTATGGCTATTATGGCTGCTAAACTATACCCCTGATGACAAATTACATCATAATGATTTAAGTCTGATTTGTCATCATCTCAGGAGAGCAGAAATATTATTATTGTTTATGGGCAGTTCAGGGAGTTTGATCTGACAACATGTGTGAGCACCAACTACAATGAAATTAAATATTCTCCTGCTGTCATCCACCTCATCCTCTCTAGATCAGAGATCTTCAACCCTACTCCTGGAGAACCACCGTCCTGCAGAGTTTATCTCCAACCTTAATCTAACACACCTGAACCAGTTTTTAAGATGGAAAAATGTGGTTTTACAAATGCTAGAAACATGGATTTCAAAGGAAAGATTGCTATCAAATAGCACACCTAAGTTCCTAACTGATGACGACGAATTAACAGATCAGCCATCAGGTGCTAGACAGTGTTTTAGGTTATTACATGTGGAGGTTTTTGGTCCAATAATTAAAACCTCTGTTTTTTTTCAGAATTTAGCAGTAGGAAATTACTAGTCGTCCAGTTTTTTATATCAACTATGCATTCCGTTAGTTTTCATCAGGCCATGAAGAAATATAGAGCTGAGTATCATCAGCATAACAGTGAAAGCTAACACCATGTTTCTTGATGATATCTCCCAAGGGTAACATGTAAAGTGTGAAATGCAACTGTCCTATTACAGAGCCTTGTGGCACTCCATACTGTACTTGTGATCGATATGATATCTCGTCATTCACTGCTACGAATTGATGACGGTCAGATAAGTAAGATCTGAACCATGACAATGCAATTCCACTAATGCCAACATAATTTTGTAGTCTACTCAAAAGGATGTTGTGGTCGATAGTGTCAAACGCAGCACTAAGATCCAGTAGCACTAATAGAGAAATACAACCACGATCGGATGATAAGAGCAGGTCATTTGTAACTCTGATGAGAGCAGTCTCAGTACTATGATACGGTCTAAATCCTGACTGGAAATCCTCACAGATACCATTTCTCTCTAAGAAGGAACATAGCTAAGAGGATACTGCCTTTTCTAGTATTTTTGACAGAAATGGGAGATTTGAGATTGGTCTGTAATTAATTAACACTTCAAACGTTTGTTCTATTCGACCGTAAGTGCCCTGTGAAGTGGACATCACAGGATATTCCACCATCATTCCAGTTCGAAGGGAGCGTATATGTTCCATCAAGGGGCATTAAAGTGTGCGATACGTGAATTTATATTGTATTTATTTACAGAGGTATATTATGTCACAATTCTCTAGTTTTGTCTGTGTGTGAAGATGCTGCAGGCCGTGGCATAGCGCAAATCCATGAATGAATGTTCTGAAGTGAAATAAACTTCAACGGATTTTCCGTTGTTAGGGAGTAGGGAGCAATGAACACTGTGTAGGGACCCTGTAAATCGGAACACAGTTCATGCATGGAGCTCTCTTTTAACAAGCTGATGATATGAATCAGGTGTGTTAGGTAAGAGAGACATGCAAACTACGCAGAGCGGTGGGTCGCCAGGACTGGAATTGAGAACCACTGTTCTAGATAATGCTGGAAAGCAAAGAAGACAGCTAATTATCAGAGAAAGCCTCCCTTTGTCTTTATAACTCCCACAATACTAGTGATATTGTGCCTCAGAGGGCAGTGCTTGGACCCTCAGTCAATGATTTGGCATGATTCCATACAGGTTTCAGACACTTGTTACACCTGAAACAAATATAATCAATTAATAATACAGCTGAACCATAGTTACTGAAGCAGCGTCTCATTTCCTATTCAGGCCTTGTCCACACTAATACGTTTTCATTTGAAAACACATCTTTTTCTCTCCGTTTTGGACTTCCGTCCACACTGAGACGGCGTTTTTTTCAAAGTGGATACATTTTAAAACGTGTTGTAGTGTGGACTGTGAAAATGTAGGCTTTTGAAAATGATGATGCATGTTTAGTCATGTGACGCATATTATTATTATACCGATAGATGTCTATGTTTATACCATTATTGTGCCTATTATGTGCAATACACTTTCACACTGTTGCTATAGATATGTTACTTTGTACACTCTTCATATGACAGTCCTGCAAAGATGACAGAAAATTAACTTGCGATTGCTTTTTTCCGGCAAAACATGAAGGCAGTTGCGTTTTAAATCACACATATAATGGTGAGTGAGTGCAACCTGGACGCGTCAGTGAATGGTGAGATATTTTCGTAAATAAAATGATCCTGCCAGAGGAATTGCATGAAAACGTATTATGTCTGCTCCATCTGTATTGTCCCAGTGAGCAGTTTGAGGCTTCACGCATGCACGGTAAAGTGAATTTAAAGTTTTCCGATGTTTCATTGTGGATGAGAAAGTTTTGGAAAACGCTTGAAAACGCTAGTGTGGACGGAGTGCGTTTTCAAATGTATCCCGATTAGATGTAGCCTCAGGGAACCAGCTGTGTCTGAAGCATCGAGTTATTGCCACAATTGCCTCATAAAAATGGATTAATTTAATAAAATTTCTACTTGCATATCTGCAACAAACAGCTCATTAATAAAGTAATTTTAAAAAAGCATTTTGACATTGGGAGACTTGCTTTGGCAAGTTTCATGTAAACTGTTGAGTAAATGTTAAGGATATTATCATAAAAACACCACAAATATAAAGGAATATTTCAGGTTTTTTTTTTAAACAATTTATATGTAAGGCACTGTAATGCAAATCTACAAATCTACATCACTCTGCTTTACATAGTTTATTAATGTAATGTAATACCCTTAACAGATACAAAAGAGAACAGTGCATGCAAGAAGAGTTATGTCCCTCTCTCTTATCAGATTTTAAACTCAATACCCACAATTAAAAAATAAAAAAAAACATTACTGAGTTTATTTTATTTTAACATTTTATCGCTTTTAAGGTGGGTGGGATCATTTGCTGGCTACCAGATTGTCATTAGCGGCAACATTGGCTGTGCAGCATAATGATAACATTTCAAACAAGTTTTGCACAGTTCATGATTCATCATGTCTTTACAGACCCTTGAGTCGATGTGTTTAGTAGACAAGTTAGTGATAAGATGTTGCCCAGATAATCCCAAACAGGCTTGCTGTGTATTTCAGTGTAAAGAGAAACATTTGGAATGTTAATCTTTACTAAATTGTTGTTGCTGTGTAAATATTTATCATGGCAAATTTGCTGTTGTTAAAAAAAAGACACCGATTGCACCAGTTCCCAGGCTTCAAGTGCATTTCAGAAGCTTTTGGTAGACAAAGTACTGATCTGAATTACAGAAAATGCACAGCACACTAATCAAAGAGAGGATGGTAACGATTTACGATTTACAGGTTTACAGATGAATCAATATATTTTATGAATAATGCAAATTCTTTAAATGGGCATGTAACCAGACATGCTGGGATGTGCGCTAGCATCCCTGCGACCCTGCAGAGGATAAAGGTTTGCTTCAGAGACAAGGATTGCCAAATACTTCTCCAGTGCATGAAGTAGGACTTTTAAAGAATGTATTTATTTCCTACATACATGTATAGGTTCTGCAGTGAAAACAAGCCAACATTTTCAGCTGATGCTAAGACACAGTTCTTCTAACTTTGGATATATCCTAAACTTAATACTGACGGGCCAATAAAAACTAACAAATCAATAATTGATAAAGTAAATACACAAACAAGTTTTCCAACAGTTCTCATTATTGTTAGTCTTTCTTGCATGTTGCAGTTTGAGTCACTTGTACCTTTCCCTGTCCATCACTCCACCCAGTGCCTCATGGTCATAACTCTCGTACATGTCAATTAACTCCATAAATAAACAAAAACAATCAGGCCAAGAGGTGTGGATAGGTGAAAGAACCTTCTGCAAGCTCTCCAGATGGAAGTCAGGCCTGACAGAATTGGGTTTGACAGTAGACAGAGGAGGGAGTCTTGCTGTTTTGGAGTCTCTGTAAGTGTTGGGGAAAGACTGAGGTGGAGAGGGTTGCGCCCAATAATGCAGGTGACTCATGGGATACTGTGGTTCATGGTCAGGTCAGCACAGGCATTTGGCTGCTCTGATAGCTATTGGGTTTGCAGCTGAGGTAAGAGAGGTCTGTGTGTGGCTCGTTCACAGGGGCGGCAGTGTAAACAGCAGTGATCGCTACGGGAAAGTTCCAGTATCTAATGTGTGATCTGTAATGCATGTTTACTAAACTAGAGTGGCAACACACTTATTGAATACATAAGAGTAAAGTTTCAAAATCTGCATTAAAAGACAATCAGTCGTGTTAATCAGGGTTCCTGGACTTGTTTAACACCTCTTGCCATGGAGGGGGCTAAACTTGAAGCCAAATACATGTGAATTAAATGCCTAAAATCAAGTTGAGTAGGGTCTGGACTACTAACACAAAGGCTGCAGTTTCAATCTTAAAGTCACATTGTTTAATTTCTGCACTGTAAGTGCCATCAAACAAAACCCCCAAAATAACGATTGTGTTGAGACAGGATTCTTAATAGGGTCATATTTTTTTTGTTTCACTTTTTAAGCTTTAGTTAGCATTTAATTTTGCTGTTTGAGCATAATAGGATCTGAAAGGTTACAAAGGTATATTCTCTTTTAAAGAAAATACTTTTCAAGAACCAAAACAAACAGCTTGTTGGGACTACAGCGTGCTTCTTCCAGATATTGTGAAGTCACAATGTCACTCATTTCTTCCACCCCGATTCTAAAATCCCTTTATTTGTGCTTGCCAATGTTCTGCATGATCCTCTTGTTTGTAAACATTCTCAGGGTCTGAATCTGACTCGAATTGGTATGGCAAAATTGACGGCAATCATTAATATTTACAGCTGAGCTGATGAAACTCATGGTTATGGTAAGGGGCGTGACATTTCCAAAACACTCTCTAAGCGGTTCACCAATTACAACACACTGGGTCGGCTAACCGATCAGAGCACTTTTTATGTTTGAGGAAGGCGGGGTTTCATCAAAACAGGAACTAAACAGAGCATTCGAGGCAGACTGGGAAGAGAGGTGCAGCAATAATGTAAAAAATGTTGGAACAATCAAGCATGAAAACCTATTCTAGAACACCCCAAAAACCAAATCAATATTTTGTTAAAGGGCATAACAGGACCCCTTTAAACACTCCCTCCATTTGGCATGATTGGTTAAGCCAGCTGGTTGGGTGAGATGCCCAAAACAAACAGAGCAAAGTTTTGACCGCATATATTCCATACATGGTGGGCATTCCAGAAAGTAGGGTTAACTTGCATCTCATAAACTCTGAACTTTGGACCACCTGACCCAGTACCACTGGACTAGGATGAATTGTGAGGTACCCTCAGAAGTGCTGTGAGTGTTGGACTTGCGATCACCACACGCAAACACTGGAATCTGTGGTGGACCATGTGGGGGATCCACTTAACAAGAGAGTGTAATTCATTTTATCCATTGATCCAGAGTCAAGTCATTTTTTTCAAGAAGCCACGCTTGATCTAACAGATTCGTTTGGGTCACAGCAATACCGGTCATTAAAGACTGTATCCCTCCCGTCTAAACAGTTCAAAAGAGCACAGAACTGTGCAGTGTAGTCCTTGATCGAGTTGGTCCTCAGTCGAAGATTTCCTCTGCTGGATCCATGTGCAGGTCAGTCGTTTTGCAATGTTGGGTAATGAAAGCGAGATGAGGTGGCTGCACATGCAGATAGGTTTATTAACAAAGTAGAACCAAACAAATCACGGGAAACCAGGAAACAAGAGCAAAACCAGGAAACAAGAGAACACAGGCATCTACAGTATTTATACACACACAAGATAACAAGGTATCAAGAAGGGGAGGAGCTAATGAATTGCTATGGCAACTAATGAGGGAAACAAAGGCAACAAACAGGGTAGCACAGGAAACTAAAATGGGAAGAAAGCACAGAAACAATGGGGAAATACAGTTCAAAATAAGTACAAAACACAAGACTGGAAAACAGGCTGGGATCATGACAGATTGCAAAGATGATATGACTGAATATATTTTTTATGTTTAGTCATTTTGCTTCTACTTTTGTTGTAAGGTGAGTAGATATATATTTTTACAAAGAAGTATATAATACAATGGCAAGAAAAGTTATGTTGAAATTGGTTGGTTTTCTGCATTAATTGGTCATAAAATATCATTTGATATTTTTTTTTGTTCATGAATCTACTGACAGATGGCTTAATTATGCAAGACCATACAATAATTGAATCTTTGAGTGATTACTTACTTTATAGCCTGAGGAACATAGTCATGTGTTCCTTAGATGACATATACATTTGGGGAATGTAGGACCCTGGGATTTACTTAACAAGTTTTTAATATTTTTTATGATTTGAACAATAATATTGCTTTCTCAGTGCCGGGTATGATAGTCATTGGCTTGTTTGTTGCCATCTTTGTAATGACGTCAAATGACGCTTGTCACTGAATTGGGCTTCATGGGTCTGTTGCTGACCTTGAGCGCCATTCCAGTCATTATGTGCAAATAGGAAGTGACAAAGTTCTGAGTTCTGATTTAGCTTGGAGACAGTATAAGAGGGGAATGGGGGGGGCTCAGGGAACAGAAATTACAGACCATCAGCAGATGGATCAGCACTTCTGTAACCTTTTCCCACAGCTTCTCTTCGTCATTCTGGGATGTCCTGACAAATACTATCAGCCTGCAAATGTTTACTAATAATATCTGAAAGTGATAATAAAATTTCCTGTATTCTTTCATTTGGTACATTGTTTGGAAGGAACAGCAATTGAACACTTGAAACTTAATCCACATGCCAAGTGCCAAAGCACAATGTTGATGTGTTATTACTGTGAAGTAAGGATACATCTAATAGATATGGGACCATTTGAGCTCTATCTCCATGAGCTGATATAAGAGCTAATCCAAACAATGAACGCCCTGTAATTGAGCATAATAGTTCATTGTGTACCACCCACCACCACCACCCAACCAACAATGTCTGACAATATCATTCAAACAATGAATTAACTTGAATCAAAGATGAATTACAAATGGAGAATCCCTTACCCTTTGAACCCCTTAAACTGCCTAAACATTTATGTATATTCAAGTAATTCAAAGTTCAGAGCAAATTTCCTTTATGAGAACGAGTTTAATGTCAAAATTTTTTAAAAATGTAGTACAACTGTGCCATGACAACATTCAGATTCAATAGAGCCTTTTCATAGTACCAGAACTAATTGTGGAACTACCCACTTTTCGGCGTGTTCGCACCGCCGGAACTGGGAGCGATTTTAGTACCAGACTGCCTTTTTCGAGAACCAAATTAGCTCCTACTCCGGAGCAGGGTCTAACCAGCACAACTGGTACTAATCGTGATGTAAGTAGACATTGATTGGCCAAACACGTATGAAAACACCCTCACCCGCCATGATTTAAAACTCCGTGTAAACATACTGTAAGCATGTCAACTTAATGTCACAAGTATGGTGACAGCGATAGATGACGGACGCTGAGTGCAGGCACTTGTAAGCAAATGTAGCACTGCCGGTTTTGTCGTTGGAGTTCTTAGTCCTCGTTTCCCCGTTCTTTCAATCGCTTACGTATAGCCGACTTTCCATTTCCCCTTATTTTGACACCCGCGAGACACAACAAAACCAGCTCCGAGCCACAGCTTCCTCCTCCTCCTGTTGTTTCACGTTTGTTCTTTGTTCCCGTGTTTGAACGCCGCGCCCAAACAAAAATGACCTCGCTGTCGACCGTTCCTAGTACACACTGTCGGTGACAATGCAACCCTTTAAATGGTACTGGGAATAGTTCGCGCAAAATCGTCCCAGTAATTTAGTACCGTACATTTAAAAGGCCAATTGTTGTAAGTTCTAATATATATGTCAATTATGTAATGGCCATTAATGTTACATGTCTGTCTGTCTCAATCTCTCTCTCTCTCTCTCTCTCTCACACACACACACACACACACCCACTGGTTTCCATGTTTTATGGGACATTTCACTGGCATAATGGTTTTCAACTGTAGACAAACTCTATTTTCTATCCCCTTACTCTAACCCTACCCCTAAACCTACCCCTCACACAAAACTCTGCATTTTTAGATTTTCAGAAAATTTCATTCTGTATGATTTATAAGCTATTTTTATCATGTCGGACCTCAAAAATTCCCTACAGTCCACATTTACTAGTATTACTCTTGTGGTGATTTTGGTCCCCCAAAAATAGGATAACCGTTCACACACACACACACACACTTGTATATGTGGTTTACGGGGACCTAATGTTTTTATACTGCACTAAGTATATTTTCTATCCCCTAAGCCTGAACATAACCCTGAAAATCAATTATTCAGTTAATAAACAACTGATCACAAAACTTAATAATTTAATAGATTTACTGATCCATTTTCAGCTAACAAAATAACTATATACTGCTGTAGTAGAGTAGTAAATACATTTTACATGCAACGTGCAAATGATTGAACAGTTTTCTTGTCTTTCTTTTCTTTTTTTACATCTTGGATTTTCGTATTGCAAAGTAAGTTGATATTGGGACTTGGGCTTTTGAAGGGAGTATGTTTTGTTTTAAAATTCTTATTTTAAATTAACTAATAGCGTTTGGTTCATAGTTTTTGTGTCAAACACAGATCTTGTTTTTATATATATAAAGATAATATATAATCTAATATAATATATTAAGTACTTGATGGTGGCGATTATTAATCTAATTCATCACAAATTCAATTTGGCTGTGAAATACCCCCCCAAATCATTTAAGCCATTATTGTTTTAAATGAGAAAATATAAAGTAGATATTACAAACAAAGCAGCTTTAGAAATAAATATTTTGTTTCATTCAAGATAAAATTGATTACATATAAACGTTTAGGCTACAACAGGCTAATATAAACTATGGGACATAAAAGAAGATAATTTGAGAAACATCTCAGTATTTTTGTTCATACAATTAAAGTCATTGGCGACCAAATAAGGTTGGAGTAAACTATCAATTGTATTAGTTAAGATTTCTTATGAATAGGCCACTGACTCATTGGTTCACCTGATTCGTTCAAAACACAGATTCATTCAGAAAAGAATCACCGCTGGGTGTTACTCAGTGATGCATAAGAGTTTCCTTTCGAACGGTCTCTCCCGTTGCGTCACTCATGCTTATGAGGAAACTCCTGTTTACTCTGATACTGAATCCTGATTTGAACACGTTCATGTAGCCACAGGAACCAATTGCGCTTTAGCCTGCCAAAAGGGCTGGAGCCGACTCCAATATAAGTTGGCTCTGAGCGCCATTTCATCTTAACTTTTCTTCCTCAGCGACGAAGATCATCTCACTGGACTCTGAAGCAAGAACCTAAAGCAAAAAGCTCAGCCTGCTGCTCGCCGCCGTGAGAAGAAGCCCAGACAGCGGAAGATCACTAGAAGCCTTTCCCTGTGGCTATCTGTCATCTATTAGAGCAAATTTCCTGGCAACATTGTTGCAAATGTCGTGCTGCGAGTGTGGCTCATGCAGTGACAGTGCCCACACAGAGACTGCACTCACTGGAACGGAATGCTCTCACTCCACTTGCGAATCGCCTTCTTCAATGAAGGCAGCCCCGCTCTCCCGTTACTCCCCTCTCAGCTAGCTTGAGAGGGGAGTAACGGGACTGGTGTGTAGCATGGAACAAGGACCCATCCTCTTGTAACGCATCCCATGTGCTAACCTTTTTACAAGAGCTACTGGACTAGGGTGCCGAATGCTGAATGCCGTTCTGCCCTTGTACAGAGCTCCCCAACTCGAGTTGGAGGCATCTGTTGTGACCACCTTACTTCTGGAGGTCAGTTCCAATGGCATGCCTAATTGAAACAGGCGAGAGGTTTTCCAAGGGGCCACAGCTCTGATGCAGCAGTGGGTTACCCTGAGATGAAAACATCCCAGGTGCCAAGCATGGGATGGGACATGGATTTTCAGCCAATACTGGAGGGGCCGCATGTAAAGCAGGCCCTGAGGAATCACAGCGGACGTGGCTGACATGAGGCCGAGCGTCCTCTGAAACCCTCCCACACTCAAAGTATATGTGGCAGCCATCACGGTGAATCATTCTCTTGTGGCTGACTAGTCAGTCGGCATAAACGACCTTGTTGTTAAATTTCACAGGTGTCTCAGAGATTAAATCCGCCTCTTCTTCATACTGTGCCGACTGGGGACTTATCTACAGTGGCACATGTCACTTAAAACCGCCCACCTTTTGTTAGCGTCGGTCAAGTGAGTGGGTGACCTGCAAGCACTGTCAGTCAGTGCTTCATGTCTGAATTTGGGCCTAACGACTGTAGAGTCGTCCTCAAACCAAGACACGGCTATGTGCCTAAAGTGCTCTCCAATCTGTTCAGAGCGCAAGTCTTCACCCTTCAAGCTCTTCCCAATTCAGAGAATGAGCAGGGTCCTAATCCACTCTGCACAGTTTGGACCCTTAGACTGTATGTTGATACTGTATGGTGATATCTGTGCGGCCGCCGGCTAGTCATTGCTGTCTAACTTCACCAGGTTTTATAACTTAGATGTCCCTGCCCTGCAGGCATGGATTTTGTCCACTTAAGTTTACCAAATCCCCCTTTGTAAGTGGAGAATATTTTATGTAGTCCTCAGCCTAGGCAACTTGGGTTTCATTGTTAGCTCAGACTTATAGGAGCCAATATGAATACGAAGAGCTCAAAACGAGCGCTTCGGGACTGGGCTTGCAGAGCGGCTTCGTTCTGCACTTGCTTATAGCACGGTGCTATTGTATGCGTTCGCCAGAAGCATCAGCGATGTAACAGGAGAGACTGTTCGAAAGGGAACGCTCCAGTTACTAACATAACTTTGGTTCCCTGAGATAAGGGAATGAGTGTTGCGTAGGCTGCCACAGACTGCATGCGAGTCGATAACTGTTGCTTCAGTTGAAAGATTCTGGCGAAATGGCACTCAGAACCAACTTACATAGCAGTCGACTCCACCCCTTTTGGCGGGTTGAAGCGCCATAGGTTTGTGCAGCTACACGAACATGATTAAATCAGGCTTCATTATCAGAGTAAACAGGAGTTTCCCTGTAAGCGTCAGCAACACAACGCTCGTTCCCTTATCTCAGGGAACGGAGGTTACGTTAGTAACTGCAGCGTTCTGCTGTGGCTTTATAGGTAATATTTTCATTTGACAAAATTGAGTAAAACCGATCATACTGTAGTCTTTCTAAAATCAAATTGAATTACATTGTGCAGACAACCCAAGGCTCTCCGTAATAGGATGTGGGGACCAGGCAGGAGACCTTTGCCTAAGTGCATGTTTGGGTGTCTGTTTGACAGCAAATGTCATTGCCTAATGTCAGAGACTCCATATAAATCCAGTGGGCCATCCTTTCCCTGTATTTTTTTTTCACATTGTTTTATTTTTTCTTTAGCCACTAAAGGAAACCATTGAGAAGCTGCTTGTGTAGATATCCAGCTCTCCAAACATGGAACAGTAGGCTCATTTCCAACATACACAATCACCACTTAAAACACAGAGCATTTAAAAAAAATTGGCATCAGACCATTATGGATGCACTGAGATTTAAAAAATGAGGTATCCTGGCACTTTTAGATTTACTAAGTGGTTGTTTTGATGTAAAAAAAAATCCTTCCTTCTGTCTCCTGAAAAATCTTATGTTGGAAAGAACAGCTGAGAAACTGTCTGCTGTGGCATTTCCCACAGGCACTGTTTGTCATAAAGGAAGTGATACTGGCGTGTGAGGAATAAACGTTTATAGCATCTTGATTTCAATGAAATCAATCATATTCCAACAGATGATCTGTTCTGTCTGTGGTGTGTGAATCCCATGGCTTCTAATTCCCTTCTAGTTTGAAAATGAATGCTGAGTGCATTAATTTTATTTTCATGTTTAATTTTATTTTCATGTAAGTATTGATTATTTGTTCATTTTAAAAGGGGTCAAAGTTTGGATAGGCAGCATGCAGGGTGACACTCTGATCAAGGTAAATGGGAATGCTAAAAAAAAAATTCTGTAAACGTCTGTATACACAAAAGATGCACTCAAATATGTTCTTCAAATTTACTCTACTTTCTTCGATAGCATTTGTCTTCCTAGAATATTTCTGTGCCTAAACTACAAATTTCAATAAATAAATAAAATTAAAAAACCAGGTATCAATATTGGTCTTTTTAATACTTTTTAAAGTTTTAGGTTCTAGCCATCATGCACCACCAGATGGATATAGAATTTGAACCAGTTTACAGATAAACTGTAAACTGAAATTGCAACATGCGGCATCTGCAAAGAGCTGTGCAATAATATTTGTGACTAATGTCAAGAATCTTAAACATGTAAATGCATAAACATAGGTATATTTTGTATACTTGTCTACAAAATATCTACTTGTTTCAAAAATGTTATTTGTTTAGAAAAAATTGTTTTAATTCAATAATTATCAATTATTATTGTCATTGTATTTATTTATTTAATTATTTGATGTTCTGCACAGTTGTAGTAATATACACTGGAAAACAATTCACAATAATTTCTGCAGTCCCTATAGCTAGACAGTATTTGCTTTAAACCAGTTATCATGATTTTTGATTGAACCACTATAAAAAAATTTACTTTAAATAAGATGACATGGTCATTTCATGTTTTTCAGTGTACAGTTGTACTACTGTAGTAACTATGATAAATGTCCATAAGAATAGTGCCATTAGGTGCAGCTTTTTTATTTTATTTTATTTTTACCAGAGGTCAAGGAAAACAAAAGGATGTAAAAGAGTTGAAATCGGACATGCTCAATATCCATCCACCCATTTTCCAAGCTGCTATTTGTTCAGCCAAGACTCAAACCACGGGCCTTCTTGTAGTGAGGCAGCAGTGCTACCTACTGAACCACCATGCTGCCTTGTTATGCCTTGCCATAACATGTATTATGTTAAAATAAATTATATTCCGTTCATCTATTAATGCTTACACGAAGACATGGGGGAAGATAGATGGAGAGAGTCTTTAGAATGATAGTTGTTTTTGAACTGTTTTTTTTTTTTAGTTTGTATTTCAGTTCTTGTCTCTGTTTGCTGTTTCCCCCTCTTCCTTGATTGTTTCCAGGTGTCTTGTTAGTCTGTTACCCTTGTGTATTTAAGCCATTGTGTTCCCAGTGTCCGCTGGTCATGTCTTGCCCTGGAGGTTTTGTGTTGGTTATTCTCACTTCTGTTTCTTTGTTTCCTAGTTCTTGCGCTCCTTTTTCCTTCTGTATTAAAAAAATAATAATTTAATACAAGTCAATCTGCATTCAGATGCTGCTCTCTCTCATTTCAAAATTCACCCAAACATTACAGTAGTTCTTTGACAAATGTTTAGCGGTGACACCTCCCTCAGTGTAATCGAGTCAGAGTGCAGAGCCCCCGTGCCAAACACAATAAAATGTATGACATGGGAACATCACATCTGTCTGGTTCTCCAATACCGGACACCATGAGTCAAGTCTGGGATGGGTGGTCTGAAGTGCACTGAGCCTGAATGTGTTTGTGTGTATGTGTACAACATTGTAAAGTGTGTGTGTGTGTGTGTGTGGGGGGGGGAGGGGGTCATGGGTTTCCTCACTGAATATACAGTGGCCTCTTCTCTTACACATTCAAAGCTGGAAAACAATGATCCTGTGTCACTTTCCCAAACTACTATCATTCTCTCCAGCTGACACCCAAAACAGAATAAGGAAAAAGTGTTTCCAGAACATATCATATTTTTCTTTTGAGACAGCGTTTTAACTTTAAGTAAAACCAAACTCTGGACCAGCCCAAATTTTTTGGTGTTTCTTTTGAAGTCACCCCCCTTCATGATATGTGGGCATCAATAATGTTCTCAAAACCAAGTCCAGATTTAAATTATTTCCAGAGACAACCTCAACATTTTTATGAAGATACATTTCAAAGTGGCATTTCATTTGTTGCACAGTGACCGGTTCTCATACGATGCCTAATTTCATTTTGTTCAGATTTTTGTGAATATGTTCATGGTTTTACATGCACACCAGCTCTCAGCATTACATCCATTATGTGGAAGTGACATGTGGTGGTCTTTTGAAATGAGAAGGCAAAGTCCCCTCCCTTTTTTAGGGGTCCAAGTACAAAAGGATTTTCTTATTATTATTATTGTTTTTTCAGACCTAAAACTGTCTGGTCAGAAATCCCACCTGCTACTGTGTACAGACACACATCTGTCCGACACAAGGTGGTGCTATGATAATGACATTTATATTTTGGGTCATATCTCCAGAACCGTAAGGACTAGAATCATTTTTTTGCATGAGTTCTTGATCCATGCTCTACAAAATGTATATCTCTGAATTCAAGTTTTTCCACCATTTTAAATTTATTTGAAAAATCTACTTTTTTGAATTCCTCATGAAACTTGGCAGGCATCATCCCCAGACACTCATGAAAAAGTTATCAAAAGAATTTTGATTCATCAGAGCATTGCAAAGATATAAATTCATTATTCATTACTGAACGCAATGTGCGAGCTTAACAAAATTTGACACAAATAGACAACATGACATTTTGAGGAGGTATACCAATTTTTGTCAAATTCGTCCAATAGGTGGCACTACAACTAAAAAAACAACTCTTAGCTCCATAAGCGTATTATCCATACCAATCCTGGAAGTTGAAAATTGGTATGCAGCTTCATTGGTGTATGTCCTAATGTATTCTCTAATAAAAACCCACACAAGAATCATAGTGCTTTACTTCCTTTAAATAAACACATCTCTGAGCAACAGTGAGGGACAATCTATCCACCTCCTTACTGTTGCTCAGAGATGTGTTTATTTAAAGGAAGTAAAGCACTATGATTATTCAGCACCTTTACAAAACTTGTTTACAAATCTGCCATCAAAGGGAGAAAGACTTTCCTCGAGCACCTCTAGCACCATAGTCTGCATTAAATTGGGGAGAAATTCCATCATCTCCCACGCACAAGTTCAGGCCTCACATTTTCACTGCAGCATCTTAACAACACCAGGCCCAAACATTGCTGTTGGTACCACAGGAAGTCCCAGTAAAGATGTGCAGTCTGCTTGGTGCAGCTTGGACTGAGAGAGTCGTAGTTGTCACCAAGCTGTCCACATACAAGGCATTGACCTCTCCACTGAAACCAGTTATTAATTTAGATATCTTCTTTGGGCTCAGAGATCCTTTGATATCTTGCAGCAGATAGTTAAGATACAGCTGAGGTATAACCCCAGCGCTAGCTAGGCCAATATAGCAATATCTCCATGTATCTCCCAAAATACTGTCCATGGCCCAGGGAGCTTTGTTCAGACATGGTCTTGGAAAAGAGAGGGGGGGGGGGGGAAAAAAAATTAGTTTGCTGAGTGGTATTAATGTATGGTACATCAGACAAGGCAGTGATAGACTCACAGTTGGCCTCAAGCACATCTGCTACTGATAACCCTGAGCTAGAGTAGGGATTATCATGTTACACTGTGGTAGTTTCCGAGCTCAAGCCCTCGTCTAGGGCAGCAACTGTAGCAGCTATATCCTGTCTAGTATGCTTTGTACTGAGTTGAAGCACTTAAAAAACTGCCAACAAGCCTCCTTTGCATGAGCTGAGAAGATAAAGCAGTTAATGCAGCATTCTAGCTGCTCACAGCTCTGCCACTGTTTGTTGTTGAACCTTCCTCAATGTTCCAATGGTACACAGAGAGATGTGGCATCTACGGGCATGCAGATCGGGAGGGCAACGAATTGACAGCCGGGATATTGATGATGAGATTTATGGCTATTGGCTTCCTCTGCACCTAGATTGAGGCTTTAGCCCATTCAGCTCCTATAAGCATCTGGCTTTTACATCCACACTAGTGGAATTATGTCCTGGGTCTGAAGCAAGTCTTTGCTGATCCCTCTTTATCTGATCTTCGTGCTGTTTTGAGCCCATGCAGTCACACAGTTATAAAAGAGAATGTCAAATCACTTAAACACTGTGTTTGGATTACCACCTGACCATGTCCAGGTAAGCCAGAGCTCACCAGCAAGTGACCACCAGCGTCTTCTACCAGTCATGTGCAGTAAGGCAAAAACCCATGTTATTATACCCTGGTAGTTTAAACCACATTAGAATCATCTAGAGGAACTGCACTTTCACTCCGTCAGGGCTGCTTATTTAGGCAGCCTGGTAATCAGGAGCATACTTCCCATTAATAAATTGTGCATAGAATACATTTTGTTTGGGAGTATCTTTTTGTACGCCCTGTAGTCCGAGTTGGCTTGTTGTTTGCGAGCACTGTGTGTTACTGCTAAAGAAGAAAAACTGTAGCACAGCCCCGGAAGTAGAGCTGATGATGGAACCTGTTCCTCTTAAGCGACAGGGAAGAGCACGTCTTTGCTTGATCTATGCGGCTAATAATTTGGCTTACACTCAAAGCAGGGATGTTTAACTATGCGTCAACATGACCACCATGCCCTCCGACTACCACTTTGGACGTCTGCTTGCAGTCATCAGCACAATGGCTCTGTGCTTATAAAGTCGGCTGCACTAATATTGAAGGTAAAACCTAAGAGTCAAATTGATTAAAGGAAATTAGCTAATTTCACTCAAATATTACCGAAAGTTAATTGCACTTAATAGAAAAAAAACTCAATCACTGATTATATTAAACAGAATTCAAACTGAATAAGTTAACAACGGATTTCTAGTTCCCAGCATGCTTTACTTCAGATTCCGTAACGAGAGTAAAAGTTGAAATTAAATGTTTTTTATGTGTTTGGCCACAGATTATATTAAGTTTGTGTATCGAAGATCTGTTAGTGTTTATTGTTGTTTTGTTGGGATTTAAGAGAATTTCTGTTATGTCTGAGTTTTTGGGTGTTACCATTGTGCTAAAGAATAGAACCTATGGTTAAGTCAAGGATGGACCAAAGTCTGTCAAAACTATTTCTATACTACTTAGTAAGTAGAATTGGCACTTGCTGATGCAGTAGCTGATGATAGTCTCTTGATGCAGATAGCTAGCAGGTACCTGTAAAAGATAAGAGTACACGTAAGTAATTTAAGGGGGTTAATGCCAGACTATTAGGAGTATTGCTGAAATAGGGTGACAATTGATATTTTTATGCATTTTATGTAAGTAGACTGTTGTATGTATGCTGTTATAAAGATCTGATTGATTAAACTATCAGAATTCAGAATTATATCTTACTTCTTGGCCATATAAACTTATCAGCAACTGCACCAAACTGAGTTTTTTCCCCCTTGATTATGAATTCTGTATCCTCCTGTATCATACCATATAAACACTAAAAAAAACTTGTTGTATCAAATATGATATTCAAAAAAAAAAAGAAGATTGTTTCTGTTATTGCATATGTCAGGGTTAAATAGAAATGTTTATTGCATTTTATTTCCAACCACTACACACACACACACACAGTTACTTACTGTTTACATACTTATTGTACAGTTTATACCTAGTAAGAAATTTAGTCACATATATTGATATTTTGCTATAAACTATGGTTACCATGGCATTTTTTTGTGTGTGAAAATAATAATGCTATTATCATGAGTCAAACCTGTTTTGGTACACCCCTCTCAAGGGATTTTGTTTTCTTACATAGTACAGTCTGACTTGCCTTGGGCGGGCTGTGGCTCACTAAGATTACTTACTCTAGCTTTGTGTAGCTGTTCATTTGTGTTTTAGAACAGAAAATGAACAAAAAGTCCGGCAAAGCCTTCTCAGATGTTTAAGCTGGGACCACAGGACGCCTTTCATGTATCCTGCACTTGTTCAAATATCAGAACAAGCTAAAAAAAACAAACCTGTCAAAAGCCCTGGACAGTTGCCATGATATACAGTTGAGATAAGTTCCTCTTTCCCCCTGATGTCATAGGCATTCAGCTGGCCTACAGACATACTGTGGGTTAACTTCTCTTCGACCTCTCCAGTGTTTCTTCAACCACACCTATCATTTACCATGGCACAAGTGACACAGGATAAAATCTTGTCTTTCTTTTGGGTTAATCAATCTTTGGAGTTACTTATCAGTGATTGCAATGATGTACTGTCACCAAGCACTTTGTGTTGCTATGACACAGGGATGATATGACTTCATGCGTAATGTTACCAGCAGAACATTAACAATTATTTAGTAGCAAGTTAGCAAGAAACTGTTGAGTAGAACGAGGTAAAGAAAAAAGGGTCATATTAAAGAGCTAACGTAAACAATTACAAAGTGAAATAATTTCCTAGACAATGCTACAACTTATGCTAGCCCAAAATGTACAAAAATAAGCTATAGAGAGCTGTTGATCATTTTGTTAGAATAATGTCATTATGATGCAACCCTCGCATACTATCATATTGATTTCTCATTAAACTTTCTTTTTGAATTTTATCACATAATATCTTCTCTCATAGAAAATATTTTCTAGTTGAATGTTTCTCTGATTTGATTCAATTGTGTTCCAAAGGTCATAACTCTGATATCACTTGGATAGTTCTTAGCTTACACCATTTTTGCTGGCTAGGTTGCCTGCAATGAAGTTTGCAAATAACAGTAAACTCAACATGAAGTCTTTGAGTGAAACAGGATATTCAACTAGAAAAAATGTAGAGCCTGGATGTAAGGGTTATAGTTCTGGTTAGAGCATCCCAGGCTCAGATGTCATGCCCACTGACCGGCCACAGTCTGCTCGCTAAAAGTCTAAATCTGATTGGCTGATTTTTACCAGATTTCCGGCAATGTAGTGTGTGGCAACCTTTAACAGTCTGCCAGAAAAAAAGCTGTGTTCAAAAAGACTGTGACAATGAGCACTTCACATGAGCAACTAAACACTGGATATTAAGTTGGGGTAGAAGAGTTATAAATGTTACAAGATATTCAGTAGTTTTGTTTGTGACACTTTAAAAAATGAGATGTTTACACATGTTTAAATCTATATAGGAAAAGTAGTTTGTAATTTTCAAAGCCTGGCTGACCCTTTGCCAACATATGAAAGTATTGCTGAGTTATCTAATTTTATTGGCTCTATGTCCTCTCACATCTATAATGGAAGATCAGGTGAAGTACTTCACTGAAAAGGGAGTATATGCAGCGTATGAGTGTAAATATGAAAGTATAACGGTCAGTATAGTATTGTCTTTTGATCAGCCAAATTGCTTGCAGGCTCTAAAAAGTGGAGAGATGCACCCCAAACAGATGTGTACTGGGAGTGTCTGATGGCAGTGTTGAAACAATATATAAAATGTCCCAAAAAATTTTTAATACAAATAAAAATAATATATAAATATACGGTATATATATTTTTTTTGTTTGTGTGTTTTGTTTGTATCTTATAAAACAAATTTCAGAATATGCCAAGTAAAATGCTACAAGGTGATAGTGCAAGCAACTATCTCATTAGGACCAGATCCTTTTAAATTTACAATTATTTACAGTGGGGCACAAAAGTATTTAGTCAGCCACCAATTGTGCAAGTTCTCCCACTAAAAAAAATGAGAGAGGCCTGTAATTTTCAACAAAGGTATACCTCAACTATGAGAGAAAAAAAATCAGAAGAAAAAAAATCCAGAAAATCACATTGTAGGATTTGTAAAGAATTAATTGGTAAATTCCTCTGTAAAATAAGTATTGGGTCACCTACAAACAAGCAAGATTTCAGGCTCTCACAGACCTGTAACTTCTTCTTGAAGAGGCTCCTCTGTCTCCACTCGTTACCTGTATTAATGGCATTTGTTTGAACTCGTTGTCAGTATAAAAGACACCTGTCCACAACCTCAACAGTCACACTCCAAACTCCACCATAGACAAGACCAAAGAGCTGTCAAAGGACAACAGAAAAAAAATTGTAGACCTGCACCAGGCTGGAAAGACAGAATCTGCAATAGGTAAGCAGCTTGGAGTGAAAAAATCAACTGTGGGAGCAATTATTAGAAAAATGGAAGACATACAAGACCACTGAAAATCTCCCTCGATCTGGGGCTCCACGAAAGATCTCACCCCGTGGGGTCAAAATAATCACAAGAACTGTGAGCAAAAATCACAGAACCACACAGGGGGACCTAGTGAAAGACCTGCAGAGAGCTGGGACCAAAGTAAAAAAGGCTACCATCAGTAACACACTGCAACGCCAGGGACTCAAATCCTGCAGTGCCAGACGTGTCCCCCTGCTTAAGCCAGTAAATGTCCAGGCCCGTCTGAAGTTTGCTAGAGAGCATTTGGATGATCCAGAGAGGATTGGGAGAATGTTCATATGGTCAGATTAAAACCAAAATTAGAACGGTTGGTTTTAATTAAAAACTCAACTTGTAGTGTTTGGAGGAGAAGGAATGCTGAGTTGCATCCAAAGAACACCATACCTACTTGCATGGGGGTGGAAACATCATGCTTTTGGGGTTTTTTTTTCTGCAAAGGGACCAGGACGACGATCCGTGTAAACGAAAGAATGAATGCGGCCATGTATCGTGAGATTTTGAGTGGAAACCTCCTTCCATCAGCAAGGGCATAGAAGATGAAACGTGGCAGGGTCTTTCAGCATGACAATGATCCCAAAACACACCGCCCGGGCAACGAAGGAATCGCTTCGTAAGAAGCATTTCAAGGTCCAGGAGTGGCCTAGCCAGTCTCCAGACCTCAACCCCATAGAAAATCTTTGGAGGGAGTGGAAAATCCATGTTGCCCAGCGACAGCCCCAAAACATTACTGCTCTAGAGGAGATCTGCATGGAGGAATGGGCCAAAATACCAGCAACAGTGTGTGAAACCTTGTGAAGACTTACAGAAAACGTTTGACCTCTGTCATTGTCAACAAAGGGTATATAACAAAGTATTTAGATTAAATTTTGTTATTGACCAAATTCTTATTTTCCACTATAATTTGCAAATAAATTATTTAAAAATCCTTCAATGTGATTTTCTGGATTTTTTTTTATCATTTTGTTCGCTCATAGTTGAAGGTATACCTATGTTGAAAATTTCAGGCCTCTCTCATCTTTTTAAGTGGGAGAACTTGCACAATTGGTGGCTGACTAAATACTTTTTTTCCCCACTGTATATCATTTAAATTCTGTTGCCTTCAAAAATTAAATATGATGAACAGTTTGAAACTGTTAGAAACCTAGGTGTGCTATTTGACAGCAACCTTTCCTTTGAAAGTCATGTTACTAGCATTTGTAAAACTGCATTTTTCCATCTAAAAATATATCTAAATTACGACCTATGCTCTCAGTGTCAAATGCAGAAACATTAATTCATTAATTCATGACCTTAGGGTTAGATTATTGTAATGCTTTATTGGTGGTTGTTCTGATGTGGTAATTAATAAACAAACTCAAGATGGTCACACCCAGCAGATAGAGGTTCTATAGAACCAGGAAGTCAACATGCACTGGTCCCTATAAACAGGGAATACATTTTTAAATCTTGCTATTATATAAAGCCCTGAATGGTTAAGACTTCCTCAGTACTTGCAGTGAGCTCATATCGCTTTATAGTCCTTCACGTCTGCTGTGATCTTAAAACTCTGGCTATTTGGTAATAACTAGAATATCAAAATCAACAGCAGGTGGCAGATTCTTTTCAATATCGCCCCCCAAACACTGATCATTGCAGTCACCCGGATCCAGTCCGTATCCAGTCCAGATTGTGGATCAGCACCTAGAGACAACCTCTACAGCCCTGAATATCAGTGGAGACCACAGCAATTAGATGAGCCCTAAAGACAGATTCCCTGCGAAGACTTCATCAACTAGATGGCCATCTGCACAAGACCGTCTGGCCAGAGGAGAACTGGCTCCAAACTGAGCCTGGTTCCTCCCAAGGTTTTTTCTCCATTCTGTCACTGATGGAGTTTTGGTTCCTTGCTGAGGACACTTAATTTCTGGCAATATTGTCGACTTGATTGTGCAGATACTATTTGAACTGAACTGAGCTGGACGATGACATCACTGAATCAATGATGAACTGACTTTAACTACAAAATTGAGTGTTTACTATTGTCCTCTTGCAATTTCGACACACTGTTTGACTGTTTAATACTGTAAAGCTGCTTAAATGACTTTTAAATTACTTTGCAATTTGTGTTGCACAAATTTCCAACTCTTCAAGACAGAGCTGATCAAGGTCTTTGATCGATCTGTCTTCAGTAAAGAAGCTTCTAAGCAACTGGCTGCTCTTCAGCAAGGAAGAATGTCATGGCAGATTATGCCATCGAGATTTGACCCTCGTAGCAAAGGGATCTTGATTGATTTGACCCAGGTCATGGCCATGTACCACAATCTGAGGGCAGTCTTCAGCAGGTCCAGAGCTCCCTGGCACTTCTGCACATCATGATCAAATTTTCTCATTGGCCACTCCTGAACAGGTGACCATGGACAAATACCTGTCTGAGTCTTGGACAAGATTCTTCACGAAGTTACGCAATATGGTGATGGCTAGACGACTGGGTCAGAGTACCTTCAAATCGGCAAGTCTTGTTGAGTGTTCCTGGTATGTAGTGGTTAGAACTTACCATACTGTAATTAGTGTAAAGAAGAACAACTGGTGACCCAGCATCAGGGATATGGTTGCCCAAGACAAATTGATGAACGTGGGGAGCAAAGACTAGCCTGTCTGGTCCAATTACACAGAAGAGCTACTGTACCTCAAATTGCTGAAAAACCTAATGCTGGCCACAACAAAAAGGTGAAAAAACACACAGTGCATTGCAGTTTGCTGCATTGCCTCAGACCAGTCAGAGTACACATGATGACCCCTGTCTGATCAGGTATATGGTTGGGTGCATTTTGGTCATTTACCTGGGCAAGAGATCGCAGTGTTATTCTCTGGGAAATGTTCTGCTGGGAAACCTTGTACCAATTCATGTTGATGGCACTTTGATACGTGCCACCTAAAGATTGGTGATCCGCCAGGAATATGCACCCTGCCACACTGCAAAAAAATGTTCAGGAATGGTTTGAGGAACATCACTCAAGGTGGTTGTCTTGGCCTCCAAATTCCCCAGATCTCAATCCGGAATGTGCTGTACCAACAAATCCGATACTTGCAGGCCCTGCTAATGTCTTGGTGGCAGATACCACACTTTCAGAGGTGTTGTGGAGACCATGACTCGACACTTCAGAGCTGTTTTGGCAGCACAAGGGGGACCTACACAATATTACTTTCTTACAGGCTTTGCGGCAATAATGGCAAGCCTGATGCTCTGTTACAGCGATTTGGGACATCGAGAGCTGTGTCAGGTGAGCTCTCTGTTATGGTGCCTGGGGGTTGTCTGACAACACTTCTTTTTGTTCCTGGGGAAGTCTGAGCTGCCATCCTCCAATACGGCCATCCTCCAAAGGGTGAGGATGTCACTGGCAAATATTCATCTGCACTTTTGGTGGATGGCCATGGCAGAGGATGTCCGTTGGTTTGTGGGTACATACTTAGTTTGTTCTCAAAACAAATTATCCAATCAACCATCCCTTGGTCTGTTGCACCCCATCCCTTCCTGCCCCAGTCACATTTTGCCCAGGTTTTTGTCACTAGCCTCCTTCCATCTAGAGGTAAAAGTGTGATTGTCTGTCATCAGGATTCCACCCCCAGACCAACAGCCAAACAAAGCGTGCAAACCAGGATCTCAAGCAGATGTTCCGATGTCTGGCCTCCCATAACCCCTCCACCTGGAGTCAGCAGCTAACGTAGGCTGAGTATGCTTACAACTTATTGCTGGTGTCCTGGCTGTCATAGTTTCATGTGCTGTCCCTCAGTCCAGGCTTTCATCTAGTGCTGTTACCAAATCTGGAAGAGGGCCAGGGAGGTGCTGGTCATGTCTGGAGGAAACAAGAAAAAAAAAAAAGCTGCGGGCCACCATCAGAGGGTAACGCACAGGTTTCGTCTGTGGCCAGAGGGTGTGGCTCCTCACCAAGAACCTGCAGCTATGGTTTCCGACACATAAGCTGGTGCCAAGGTTCACTGGACCACAACACTTCGGCCACAACACACTCTCTGTTGTGTCCAACCTGTGTTTCATGTCTCTCATGTCAAACCTGTCTTGATTTCTTCTCGTTCCCCTTCTGTCTCTGCTCCATCTTCCATCTGCCCCGTGTATGACCTCTGCCTGCCACTGATCTTGGTACTAAACTACTTATCCTGCTGTTCACGTTTGACCTCCTCACCTGCCTGTCCCCTACTGTCTGTGCCTTGATTGGATTCTGTCTGGATTGTTCCTCTGGTTTGTCCCACGCCTGTCTGACTACCCCACTGGATTATACCTACTGGAGTTTATGTAACATTATTTATTTTCAAGGAAAACATTTTTATTATTAAATTTTCTATATTAAAAATTATTATTATTATTATTCCACAAATTGCACCCTGGGAATAAAATGGATTATTGTAGATACTGGATTGCTCAGTAGAATAGACTATGATGCACAACACCTGTTCACAATATCAATGCACAGCACAGTTGTTATTTTTGTTGCATAGCCACATTGAAATGTCAGGGACACTAATATCGACCAATTTTCCAACATATCAGCCAATATATCAAACTACAGTGAAGCACAATGCATTTTTCTTTTTTTAATTAAATAATTTGTGTCCACATAATTTTATTATGTGATAACCATTTTATAAAATACAAAATATAGGGGTAACATTAGGTATGAAATCGGGTACACGAATGAAATCTCTACATGCATGACCACTGTCCTTCTGAGGTGATAGCAGACGTTTTTAGTCTCAGAGTAGAAATATAAAGGACGAACAAGAAACTATTTTGAGAATACCCCGCCTGTTACAATTTGTTAATATTGTAACAAAAGTGCTTGTACTTAAAGAAATAGTTCACCCAAACCTGTATCCATTTTGTTATTCTGCAGAACATAAAAGAACACTTAAAAAAATCCACACATTTCCATAAATGTTTTTGGTCATAAATTAAAAGTCAGTGGTGTCTGATGTTTTTTGGATATTCTTTTGTGTTCCACAAGTAAGTCATGCAGGTTTTTCACAGATTTTTATGATCATATAATTTACACAGTTAAAGATGAGTTAAAAAAAGAGGCTTTAGTTTAATATGTAAATGTGTGCAATTGTGATAAATGTGGGGAAATTATTTAAGTTTGCCATAAATAGCACAATGAATAACTGGAAAAAAGGGATACTTTAGCCTTCCATCAGTACTGAGGTACAGGCCCCCCATCAAAAAGTGTCTCCATATTTTGATACTTTTCTATACCTGCATTCACACACTCCACACGCAATAAAGAGCTGACACAATAGAAGAGATTTGTAAGATTTGTTTCATATGGTGGATTGACTTCTGTCTTATAAAGTGTCCTGTTACACTGTAAGTAACCACTGCAAGCAAGCAAACCTGTTTGATCAATTATATCAATATTAATCAATTTGTGATTTTGGCATCGCTAGTCCTTCTAATAGCTGACAGAAGACATGCAACATGACTGTTAAAATATTATCAAGGAAAGTTATTCTCAAGTCAGTATGAGGGACAGTCACGCTGCATTCTTAGTTCAAAGGATCTTCAGAGGCAGCAGAACAACCCACAATATCATGAAACATCTCACTTGTTCAGTGGCAAAGATGACGAAGAGACTAAGGGAATTTTAATTTAGTAAATCATCTTTAATTAGATTTCAGCTGTTCACAAGACCTTTTCTCAAAGATTTTCAGGATGTTACTCAGGTGTGTTTTATGAAGTGATTTTACTCTCTTTCTCTCGACAGAAGAGTACTCCGGGGTCTCAGACCACATAAACACCCTTTCACTGGATGTGGAACAGATTGAGTAAGTTGAGACCATTCAACCTCTTTTTCTGAAAGTCATTTTGAATTTGTGTGCCAGTTCCTTGGGTTAGTTTTCACCGATGTTCAAGCAATTCTTTGCTGCAATTTGTCAAATTTAGTTTTCTCTTGAAGCCACTTCCAGCCAGGTCAATTGAAGTTCAGTGTGCCTCAAACTACCTGTTAATATTATTTATGAAGGAAACCGGAACATCAAGGTCTCAAGAGATGGAGTTCTGGCCTTGAGATATCGTGGCTACATCCTTGTGGCTGACCTTCTTAGACATTTCCATAGATTCCATTCTCTTGTCCATGCATATTGTGGGTACATCAAAGTCATTTTCTGTTTCAGAATGGTTCAGTGACATTTTATGTTATACAGGCAGAAGTGAGTTTATTTCCAACTTAAAGGTACTAAGGGGCACCAGATTCATGTTTTGCTCGCCCAATCCCCCTGGATCCAGGCCCTGTTCTACAGCAGTGCTAGCATACTCAAATTGAAACTGTAAAAATGTCCATACTGACAAAGCAAATTTGGCTAATGTTCCCATGCATATTTGTGTTTGTGCAATAGAGTGTTAAAGTTTTCTGTTTTCTATGTGTTTTTGCAGCGTTGAGCAGTGTAGCCAATCACATACATCTGTTGACTTCTTGAACACAATATCCAATCAGAGGTGTTAAAGTTAGTCCAGAAACCACTCACGTTTTTATTCACTGCTGCGTTGTGCACATCTGTGAATCCTCTAACTATAACAAACATAATGTTGAGATTATGTAAATAAGAGATTCATTGTGCAAGTGTAGACCGCTTCATTGATTATAACGCAAGTTAGAGCAAGAGTGCAGTAGAGCTCTATAAGATCATGATGAACTGAAGGGATTGACAGCTTTTTAGTTATTATAAAGGCAGGGTTTTCTATATAGAAAGCATTCAGAATTTAAATAAAACCTTTTTATTTTTTTAACCTTGTTGCTAAGAGGACCAAGTGCCACATGCGCTACAAAGTTTAGGGAGTGACGAATGCATTTACTGTAAATGTGGGATTCCCTCTTGAACTTGCAATGACTGACAGAGTGATAACAGTAGCAAAATGGATAGGACAAAAAATATGTCAAAATAGATGTACAATAAGCAATGTAAATACAGACTATTAGAAAACCAACTAACACTCAGAGACCATTTAAGCCCCAAGCACAAAGACCTCCTCGAACCAGGTACATTCTTGCTGCTACCCACTGAGCCACCATACTATCATGTAAATGAACAGTTCGTATTATCTGAACATGAGCACGCAGCTTTTATTATTATTATTGTTGTTGTTGTCGTTGTTACAATTGCAATGCAATTTATTCTAAAGCAGGCTTGTCCAACTATAAGCTACTGGAGAGCCAGAGTCCTGCAAAGCTTAGTTTCAACCCTTCTCCAATACACCTGCCACATAGTTTACAAGTAATTCTAAGAGGCTTGATTAGCTGGTTCAGATGTGTTTAGTTAGGATTGAAGTTAAACTCTGCAGGGCCTTGGCCCTCTAGGAATTGAGTTTGAAACCCTTGTTTTACAGCATTTTGGGGTTTGTGGCTTACAAAACTCAGCCATGAACATAATACTAGTTGGCTGAAAATCATAGCAAAAATGACTGAAAAAAGTGAAATTAGTTCTGAGAAATGTTTGAGCATCATTTATTAGTAGAAAACACTTGATTTTTATTTTTTTTTACAAAAAATGTTTTAACTTAAATTTGACTTAAGCTTTTTGGGGTAACATTAGTCACACATACACACCTCTCTGAGCTAGATAGGCGAACATCCCTAAAACTGTTCCTCAACTATTTCTGTGTTATAGTTATCTGTAATATAACCTCAAGTACTTCTGTGATTTATCAGGCATAGCTACGTTTACTGTGTCCCATATCACACAGGTATGAATCATCACTCCACACCCTCCCAGCTCAGAGATTTTCATCAGATTGGCAGCACCATAAAGAAGCTTTTGTTTTGTTTCTAATTGAACGATTGGCAGGGGTGCTATTACTTCCTATTGCACACAGGTAGAATGCTTTCACACAGCATACCATAGAGAGTTCAGGGAAAATAGAGTGCTGGTGCTTGACCTTTCCGGGGATTCTTGTAGCATATCAGCTTCCTTAAAATCCAAACCAAAGCTCAGTAATCGTAACAAAATAAGACAAACCAACAAATAGACCACTAGGAGCAGAACAGTACAATCCTGTTTAGATGCTCCGAAAATGAAGTATTAAACAGCAATTGATTTGATTTGTTTTTTTGTTGCTGTTGTTTTCGTGCCATTAGTTGGGTGTTGTTTCACTTTAAAAATAGGATATGACGTTTGGAGAATAGATGGATAGATGGACAACATACCTAAGCTAACTCTCTACACCTCAACTAGGAATGGCTAACTTTAACTAATTATTTCCATTATGTTTAATTCGGTCCTAGGGAAACCCCAAAATTCATTGCATTTTTTTTGGGCGTTTCATTGTAATTGAAGGATAATAAATCAAAATGAATTATTATAAACATTACCCTTTATTTGGACTCTGTTTGTTCTTTGGTAATCAAGATAATCAATTATTATTATAATTGATTATAATAACATAATTCATATTATATATCGTATAATCTTTATATAAAATAATTATATAATACTATTATATTTATTTGGTCCATTTAACTGGGGTAATATTACATTTATATTTATTATATTCTATATTTACATGTATATTATATTTATTTGGTTCAGTTAACATTTGCAAATGTTATAAATTATATAGAACTTCCTTCTTAATTTACAAGATTACTGGGCTTAAGATGAAAGTGCATGGACCCGAACCATATCTTTGGGTCTTGTTGTTGGGCTCTTTTGACTTAGGGCAAAAAACAGTCACATAGCATCCACTGTGAAGCCCATAGTAACACCCTTAAATAGACTCACAACATCTTAGCAACTTTATGGCTTCACTCTTGAAACCATTAAAAACACCCTAGCATTTTTTCCACACACTTCTTTAAAGTTCCATCATATGTCTTACATACTATCTTAAAAACCTACATGCTCAAATTAAAGTCAACTTTAGGGTTTAAACCAAGCGGCAACCTTCCGGTCTCTCTCGTGAAACCAACACGGAAGTGACTAAAACTGCAATTCATCGACTGGCCGCAAGAGGCTGGCTCCAAAAGGGAGTCAGTCCCATAGACTCCCCATGTTAAAATGCCCAACTTTACAGCAGAACAAAATGTGTTTACAGCCTGGTACAAAAAGTGGTTTTGGTCTATATAGCTAATTTTGCCCTTCATGACAACTGTAAGGGGGGGTGAATTTTTTATAACTCATCCGTTTAAATTATATTAAGCCTTAAAGTTTTGCATAATTAAAGGCGTGGCCACTTGAGAGACAGGTGGATTGCCCGCTGCTGTCACCGTCGTCGTGCTAGGTGGGCGTGGTTTCAGCAACCAGCTCCCGCCTCTTTGCCCATTTTCGATTATCCGGGAGTGACGCACGGTGACGCGCTGCCAAGATGGTGATGGCCCGCTCCGCCCACTTTGAGCTTCAAAAACGCTCTCCAGAAATCTACGGGTGACATCACGGACACTACGTCCATGTTTTTATACAGTCTAAGGTTTAAACCCAGGTAGGTAAGCTATTACCAGAATTAAAGACATGTAATCACAAAACATAGAGTAAAATAACGATGGAAGCAATTATCTTTATGTAATGCATACATTTTTGTCATAAATCCATTATTGGTAGCATACATATGAGTTAACTTCAAGTCTACTTAAAGTACAGATGGTATATGTCAAGTCTAAAAAAAATAATACCTAAATAAGAAACTACTAACATAGTTAAATTCCATATATAAATATATTAATTTATAAATATATTAATTTAGCTACAAGCAGCAATTGCATAGTTCAGTTAAGCTATAAGGAGCACTACAGAAGGCATTATTCAGCTCAAGTCAGTTTAATGTTGATTCAATTCAGTTCAATCCACCTTTTTTTGCAACACAGAAGTAAGCTATTTTTGAATGTGCGAGACTTCAGTTTCATTAGCCACTATAGGTAAATAACTAAAAGAATAACAAATAAAAAATATATTTTTCCAAATTGGCTGGTGAGTGAAAAAGTTCATTTCAAGCCCTGTTCACAGTGTAGTTGCAATGCAAAAGTAAAACATAGATGTAAACTAGATGTGTACTCAGAGTTCACTAGTGGGACTCTTAATGCACAGTTAAAAGTATACTTTAATAAACTAAAAAGTGGGCCAATTTAAAAGTTATGAAAAGTTTTGAAATAGTACACTTGCAAGTATACTGCTAGTACACTGACTTTAGTATACAAATAAAATGAACTTGAAGAATACCTCAGTTGTGTAAGGGTAATGAGGCTTGTGCAGTTCAAAGTCTCTCTTTAACCAGTTTTCACCTATTCATGTGACTGTAAAAAGTTTATTTATACTGAGTGAGTGCTTATACAGGTTATTTTATATGATATGGTATTTGCTAAGTTGAAATTACAGTAGTGCATCCAATACCATCACAAAAGTCTAACGGCCAGTTTTAATGGCCAAAACAATTGCTAAATTATCCTAGCTGTGTCAAGATGGGACTTAACCAAGCCTTTGCTTTCCAGATATCAGCAGCCTTTGTGGTAATAAGCTGGCTCGACAACATCTCGTGTCACCTTGCATTCACAATGACACCCAGAGAGATGGTACTGCCAGGGGAGAACCCATTCATCTGATTTGTAAGTATTTAAGCTTAGCCACACTAAGATGATTTGGGTACTTTACACTGCAGCTCTGCCATTTGTGTCTAAAGCGGCTCTAATATGTACTGTG
Organism: Sinocyclocheilus anophthalmus; assembly: GCA_018155175.1. Lineage (NCBI taxonomy): Eukaryota > Metazoa > Chordata > Actinopteri > Cypriniformes > Cyprinidae > Sinocyclocheilus > Sinocyclocheilus anophthalmus. The sequence goes on along the minus strand of JADLZN010001989.1, from coordinate 445,804 downwards.
CCACCTGCCACAAGCTTTCATTTCCCCACACCCCAAAATTCACCTAATTATGTCATGCCTACATTGACATCACTGGGATCTTAATGTTGGAACATACCTCAGAGAAAAGATCAACAGCTTCAAAATGAGCCCAGCCTAATGCTAATGTGCACATGTTTGTACAGAACCAGATATATTGTTTCCAGGCAATTCCAGTCTGCTGAAAATTTTGGCTGAGACTGATCAGAGAAGGAAGAGGGACAAGGTCTGTGATTCATTTTTGATTCCAAGGCACATAGTTGACCACGACATGAAAAATGAGGAGTATGACTAGGTTAAGTTATGAAATTACATGAGAGGGCAGACTGTGGTTTAAATACTGTCCAGACACCCCACAGTTTTGAAAGAACATAATAGCAGCGGTTTAGATTTTCTGTATGACACCTATTCTGTTTCAGGCACATCAGCATGCATGTCTGGCTGCATATTAGTGTTTAATACAAAACAATAATTTTCTATAGTTTATTGCACTGACACAAGGCTAGAGTTACTCTTAAGGTGCCATTTTTGTGTGCACAGATGGGTTCTTCTAACTCTGCATGACTGATTCCACTCCTCTGATCTCAGGCCATGGCTAAACTTTTTCTTTATCAACACTGTTGCAGTACCTCAGTGTCGCAACAAATCAATATCTATGACCTGCTGACAATGTCCAGGTCCGTCATTCCCCACCACCCCTCCATCTGCCCAATCTTCTATCTCCAGAAAATTCGTAACACAGTCACCAGCGAGCCAATGACAAGCTGGTCACACAAGTATTATGTTTTATGTTTCTCCATTACTGTCTACTGTTTCACATAGAGATTGGGAGCATCGAGGCAAACTGAAGCTCACCAAATAATGGGCCCATTGATTTCCCAGAGGAACAGTTTTAGCTAAGGGAGAGTTTTGCACTGGGCCAGACTCAAAGGGGGCTATTACCTTCTTCTCCAGAGCTGTGATCCATGACTGGAGAGTCTTAGCACAAGGGGAGTGAGGGGAACTGTCCTGGCACCAATTCACCCAAACCCAGGTACCTCTCTGCCATATACGCTCTTAGGCACAGACTGGTGCTTCTTTTAAATGTTTGATGAGGTGTCTAGACAAATCATTATTATTATTTTTTTTATTTATTTTTTAAATCTCAGGGGTTTTCTTCATCTGTTACTTAACAATGGTATTTGTTAATGGGTCAGCTAATGTTTTGTCCCTTTATATTCTGAACCAAGAAAGAGGTGGTATGGTACGAAATAAAGGCCCAGGTACTATGCAGACAATTCAGTTTCTGCTATAAAACAGCCCTAAAATACAATAGTTTCATTATCTAGCTCAGGTCTGTTCCATGTTTGTTCAGTTCAGATCAATAACAGAGTGTGAAGTTCATCAATTTGCAGCAGGTTCAATTCAACTATAAGCAGCCCTGCAAAAGGCAGCAATGCTGTTATTCAGCTTGAGCCAGTTCAGTTTTGATTGAATTCAGTTTGATTCAGTTCAAGTTTTGTTCCCATCCGATGCTGTCAGAAAGTATGGTCATATCAATACATTTCTGAAAATTAAAATTCAGACCCCAACTAAGCAAGGCAGAAGGCAAAGAACCCAAACTCCATCAGGTGAAAGAAGAAAAAAACTTTGGGAGAAACATCGTCAGGGGACCAGTTCTCCTCTGGCCTGACCCAAACTGAATATTCCATCACAGTTTAGCAGTAATGACTTTGTGAATCTCTTCACTGAGAAAATCGAAAGTATCAGAAATACAATTGTAAATGTATAACCTCTGACAGCATTTTATGATTCAGTCTCAATTATTGCCCCTAAGAACAACTGTAGTGCTTTACAGCTATGGGACAAGAAGAGCTAAATAAACTTATTAGTGCATCTAAACCAACAACATGTTTATTTTAGATCCTGTAGCCACTAAATTACTGAAAGAGTTGTTACCTGTATCAGAAGAGCCTCTTCTCAATTGTATTATCTCCTTTCTCTAGATCAGGGGTTCTCAAACCTCTCCTTGAAGTACCCCCAGCACTGCACGTTTTGTATGTCTCCCTATATCTGACACACCCACTTCAGGTCATGCAGTCTCCACTAATGAGCTGATGAGTTGAATCAGGTGTGATAGATGAGGGAGACATACAAAATGTGCAGGGCTGGGGGTACTCCAGGACAGGTTTGAGAACCACTGCTCTAGACTCTTCAGCGGCATTTTAGCACGCTCATTAAGAAACCACACTAGATCCCTAGGGAGTTTGCAAATTACAGCCAATTTCAATCTCTAAGATTGGTTATTACAAAATTATACTGGTATTTAGGGACAGGCATTAAATTGGTTTGGATATAACTGTCTGACCATTTCCATTTTGTTTATTCCATTGGGGAATTGTCTAATTTAACACCAGTAAAGTATGGAGTGCCACAAGGACCTGTTTTAGGCCCTCCACTATTTTCAATATACATCCAGCCCCTTTGGAATTATTATTAGAAAACATGGTATTAGTTACCATTGTTATGCTGATAATACATAGCTATATATTTAATCAAGACCAGATGAAATTTCTAAATGTAACTGAATGTTCTAAGGATATAAATAATTGGATGACCAGTAGTTTTTTCTATTAAGTTCAGATAAAACAGAGATATTACTAATTGGACCAAAAACCTGTACACAGACGCTTTTACCAATGACCGTGTTTAGGCAGTGCTCTTTCTCCACACTTATTGGGACTGTTCTTAACATCTACACCAAGCATAACCTTCCCAACGTGGTACTTTAAAAAAAAAAATCTTAAAATTAATGATTTCTCTAGAGTTTTTTTTCTAGGAAGACACTTATTTGTAATCTCATGTAGATTACTTTGGAGCTGTCTAAATATGGATTTTGGACCATCCAAAATGGTCTACGTTGAGCGCAGTTCACTTAAATTAGACAGAAAAATATTCTGGAATGTTTTCTCCAAAAAAATTCTCTTTGGCAGAACAACCAAACTCATCTACATCTGGATGGCCTGGAGGTTGGTAAAAAAAAAAATCAGGAAATGTTTTGTGAACAATTCTAAGGAAAAAGGTTCACATGACAAAGATTATTCAACAATTCAAAAATAAATACTCTTCGACATAGTCTGATCATTTTAAAACCATGTATATCAGTCTTTTAAAGAATGCCCATCTTCCATTCAATTTAGCAAAATGCAAATTTGGAAAGGACACAGTTATGTATTTGGGAAAGCAAGGGGGTCAGGGTAATCCGGGCACCGCAAAAGTTTAATCCATTGTAAAGTTTCCTGTTCCCCAGATGTTATCCTATCATTAACTAATTTTCTCTCAAACCCCAAGGACTTTGTGTGATGTGATGCATGTTGTACAGCTTTACCACTTGCGTGGTGTAAGGTTAATGTTGTTTTGTTGTTTCCTTTTCAGTGTCCTTTCCTTTAGCAGCTGTAGCAACTAGGTAGTGTGCATGTTTAAAACTTGGAAAGTTGGGAAAAGATGCACAACACACTGCAGCTGGCACTGCACCAAAATGCACCTGCACATTGAGTTTAGTGTACAGGCACGTAGTGCTGCTTTCCCTGACTCTCTAAATCACTCTGCTCCGCTCTCTCTTTCTCTCCTTCTCACACTCTTTTTTTCCACCTCTTTCACACCCTTGTTCGCACTTTCACTCTGAGTATCACTCCCTCACCCCTTGTCTAGACTTGCTGCACCTGTGGTACATGAAATCTGCAATAGTCCTTGGCTGGATAACAACTCCTTAACATGACAGCATGGACCAGCGACTTCACCACACCTTACCTTCTCCCAGCAGAGACAAAAAGAGCGAGAAAGCTTGACCAAGCCTGGCTTCTATTTAGCAAGGTTTCACACATTTTCTAAATGCACTGGAGGCAGTACTATGCAACTCAGCTGAACAGACCTCTAAAGATGGTCACCAGTGTACGTTTTTTATACTGGTCCCCATTGTGTCCCTACCAGGCTTCTTAACTAGCATTACAAGTAAGACCTAATGCCTGTCAACCTAAATTTGTAATTAAAAAGCTATAATTAAATTTATTTGAATTAAAGGCTAAATATTGCTGGTGAGCAATGTGGCATAAACCAGCCTTAGCCAGTCTTTTAAGTAGGGTGGTTCTCATCTGGTTTTACTTACTGTATAGGTCAGGACCCAGAATTTTTTGAGGTTGAGGGTTATGTCATGCAACCTGCACATGTTGGCGTCTGCCTAATTTGGCTAGATTTCACTCAATGACAAATGAGTTTGTGCCAAATATTGCATAACCTTTTAGCCAACAAGAAAAGATACTGTAAGTGTTTTCTTAAGTTGATAATCTTACTGATTTTCCTAACCAACTATGCTCAATTATACAGTTACATGTATTTTTCTTTTTTTCTTTTTTTCCTGCTGTCTGCTGCCTTTGTGTTCTTGTGTTTTTCTGGAGCTCTGCCAAATTCACAGCCTGGTTCTCAGCATCTCCTGTTATGCATCTTTACCGGCAAAACTGGGCTTGCTTGCTGCTTGTTTACATCTGTGTTAAATATATGTAAAACCAGCAGCACCTTCACTGCATTTCTGTGAGGCCGCAACATTCCCATATTTACTCCCAGGGCAGAGACTCATTTACGAGGACCCCATTTACTATGTACATTTATTGGGCTTGAAGAATGTTGATTATGGGACATGCTCAGTTTAATCTAGTTGTTATTAACAGCTGCTTTTTGCTTTGAAATTATATGAAAAAATCCCTTGGGTAAATCATGGAAAGATTTCCAAAGTGTTGTGGCTCTGAGTCAGATGGGGTTTTTTTTACATAATATCCCTGCTGAAAAGACTATCATGGCTGGTCACCAGCAAATGTTGTACAGAACATCACTGCTGAAAACACTTGTTTAGACTAACACGAATTTCCACATAGGTCAAGGCTGGTTTATTATCTTTAGTTCCCCTATAGCATTCACAGCACATTATATTTCTGTTATGTTATGTATCTGTGAATGGAACTGGATATTCAACAAGAAAAAAAATCTAAGGTTGTTTTTTATCCATTGAGAGTTGAAAGTCGCTTTGGATAAAAGCATCTGCTAAATGAATAAATGTAAATGTCTTGTTTTTCAAACTGTTCCATTCATGTTCTGTCTCTCCCAGCACACATTCACACCTTTTGGGGTGGAATATGCCTGTAATTGCAATTCCTTTTTCATTTTTATATTTACTGACGCCTTTCTATATACAGTTTTAATCCTTAATTTCTTTGATCAAGCTTCTTAGTTTACCTTATTTGCCTTTGTATCAAATGTAGTTCTTAGGAAAGAAACATTCCAAATAAATGAGTAATAAAACAACCACAGCAGGTGCATTAAGGCTAGTTAGCATATTAGCACAGCGTCAAAGCATGTCTCTTTATGAGATTTGTACTGTGTTTTTGCTCTAAACTCACTATATAATGTCAGTCAAGTGCTTAAAATTCCTTTTTTGATCTGATCTGTGGTTGCGATTGTGATCTGTGGTGTCTTATCATAGAATGAGGCAGAAGATATATTATTTTATACTACAGGGCTGTTGAATGCTTGATTCTAACTCGTTTTGTAGTTGACTTTACAACAGATAAATGAGTGACATTCCAAATAGCCAATCAAATCACTGTACAGAGAAGTCGTCTGCCATTATGTCCGTCAAGCTTTAAAGTCTGTCCAAGATTTATTGAACTCTTGGCAAGTTTGTCTAACTATAGTATTTAAAAAAAAAAGTTGTTATAGATGTGTACATGCAATTCGAATACTAGATATTCAGAGTGGCTATTTAATGGAGTTTTCTCTATCATTCCGTGCACAAAAACAGTCGGCAAATTCGAAAAATGCATGTTGTATCAGACTTGATCTTAATGGCAATGACCTTCTTTAATTTTAGACTTCCGAGATATTGTGAGGTTTTCTCCATTCGATATAAAAAAAAACTGTACGAATAAAAAAGTCTGGGCATCATTAAAGCTAAATGCAAGGGGCGGTTATATGTTTTATATGGCAGTTTTATATGGCAGTGTGCTTCAAAGTCAGAAAAAAATTCAGCATGATATTTGGTTTTTTCTTCAGTAAATTTCTGTCTACTGTTAGAGTGAACATCTGTATACTAAATTCACAGGGGATTCATCCAAGATACTTGTGCATCTGTTGACTTCATCGTATGTGTGGATTCGTTTTATTTGAAAAACAGAAGCATGTTGAATGGACTCTGGAGTGAATCTAAAGCAATAAATAACGTAACATGCAGCCAAAGAAAAATACACAAAATACATTAGTCACCCCGGTTCAAAATTTTTAAAACATCTGAAGAAAGTTTTGAGGTGTTGTAACTGTGGTATAAGTGGACTTTGCATTACCACCTCGTTATTTTTCAGTAATTTAACAGTTCCTTACTTATAGTAATCTATACTGCAATAAAAACCATGTCAATTGACCCTTTACAAAGACCTGCCCCACTTAGTTACTGTTGCTATAGTTATGTTGCTATAGTACTGTTGCTTAGTTACTGACAATGCTGACAGACAAGACAGAGCAGGTTACTTCTGGTATGGAACAAAGTCTGAGCTTTCGAATTTTGTAATTTTTAAGAAATTCAAACAATAAATACTGTTTTGTGGCTCTTTAATATGTCGTGACAGATCACTGTGAACCGATCATCTCTCCCTCTTTACTAGAGAAGGCATCTTGTTTCAACCGCAGAAAGATGTCAATACACACCATTTTTCAAGTTCATGTCCACCGACGTTAATCTACTCCCTTGTCTGGTTTGTTTGTCAGACAAAATGGCAGATTCGCGAAACCACTTATCAATGCATAGTGGCAAATATCCAATTTAGAATGAATTACTGTTTAATTAATTCTGTCATGATTGCTACTGTGAGGGAGCGCGGAGTGAGGAACGAGGAGATGTGGAGTACATCAACAAGGAGACTTTATTAATGCAACACAAGGGAACCAGGAAAACACACGTAGCAGGAAAGGTTGACATATACAATACCGGACGCCGAACTTAGAACAGGACTCACTATAAATACATATGACTTGACGAGGGGATGACGAGACACACCTGGACAATATACCTAAATGGGGAATACCTGGAACAAATAAAAAACCAAACTGGGAACACGGGAAACAATGTAGTTGACTTTCCAACCAACACGATTACATTACTCCCCCCTCCTGGAAGGCCGCTCGCACGCTGTTAACATTCCCATGTAGGGGGGTGGCGCCCTGCAGGCTGGTGCAGGACGGGACCGAAACCTCCAGGCAGTATCAGGCAGTCAGTGTGCCAGGCGGCACGGAGCTCAGGGGCCATGGCGGAGTCAGGGACGCTCTGGGAGCCATGGCGGAGCGGCAGTTGGGGAGCTATGGCGGAGCGGCAGTTCTGGTGCAGCCATGGCGGAGCATGCAGACTGGGAAGCAACGGCGAGCAGCGAGTTCTAGTAGGCATGGTGTAGGGCAACAGTTCAGTCGGGCCAGGGCGGAACAGGGTGCTCGGGGCCATGGCTGAGCAACATTCATGAGGCCATGGCGGAGCCTCTTAACTTCGTTACCTGGCCCATAGCTCCACGGCTGGAGCCCCCCCCCTCCACCAAAAAAAATCATTATGGCGAATTCGTCTTAGAGAGCCCTCCGTAGCCTACTCGGACTTGGTGGCCCCACTGGGCAACTCGTGCCCTAGCCCCTCACTGGCTAAACTCGGTGACGTAGCCTCCGTGGTCTAAATTCAGAACTGGAGCCCCTCTTTGGGCTGATTCGGGGCTGGAGCCAACACTGTAGCGGTCTCCTGGTCTGGAGCAACACTGAGCTGAGCTCTGTCTGGAGCCCAACACTGGATTGAGCTCGTTCTTGAGCGACACTGAGCGAGCATAGGGACCAATCACCAACGCCTTTCCTCCTAGATTCCTAGTAAGTTCGGTTGAAAGGCATGGTCGGCGGATTTGACACTGGAGTGGCCGGCGGGCTTGACAATGGCGCGGCCGGCAGACTTGACTTCAGAGTAGCCGGCGGGCTTAAGAATGCCGCGGCTGGCGGACTTAAATTCGGAAAAATATAACTTTTAGTTAAAACTCAGATCCTCAATTACATGATCACGCCTTCTTCCAACTTGCATCATTGTAAAATGGTGTCCCTCACAGCCTTGTTTTCATCTGCATTAAATTCAATATGTCAGCTAACCTCATTAAGGTCTATCAGTTCCATTTCTAGCCATTAAAATTTCTTAGATGCATGCTTTTTGCCACAGACCAGACATGCCATCATGTTCCCACAGCAATAGCCCTGTAACTGACACTTTCACACATTGGGACCTGAGTATGGGTGGTTTGGGGCCCATGCCAGTGCCTTCACCCAAGCAAATTCAAAGGATTAACGAGTTTCGCCTGATCTAAAGGACACCAAATTTAACCAGCAAATAACTAAACTCCAACAAAATTGACCCTCTTCCAGTCTGAGCCATAATGGTTCTTTATGTTGAAGGAGCTTCATTTGTTGAGGGCTTGGAACTTGCCCATCAAGTGTTTTCCTGTTTCACAAGACCACCCGATAATCTGAGGATTAAGTGTAGTTAGTAAACACTGCAGACAAAACTAGAATGGGTGAGAAACTGGCTAAGGAACAGCAGCTCAAATTTGTGGATCATCCCAAACATTTGTCCAGTCTCATTTCACAAGTTGACCTCACACATTCTCACACATTTCTCACTTAAGTAATGATTCATATGCTCAGAGACAAAATGACAAAATGGGAATGTATACAATATGTCCAGGCTGTGGTCTGTTAACAATAGTTAACACTATTAACAGCAATGATTATATGTTACAATCAAACTTGTAGCAAAATTTGGTAATTTATGTTGTTTCAGTCTTCTCAGGTGTTTAATATCACAGCCTGCCCACTCCTGACTCTCCCGGTCCAATCACACTCTACTTAAAATCACTGGAGTTCAATCAGTCACCCACCACTGTAACGGTGCAGCACAGGGACGAGATGAGGTAAGGATCTAGATGTCCGCAAAATAGAGGTTGGATAGTACTGTGTCCTACATCTATCATTATTATCTATCATTATTTTGACATTTTATCATTATTATTTTATCCTTATGTACAAAAGAAAGTCTCACAATTCCAGCCTTTCCAAGCAATGATTTTGTGAACGAGTTTCTCCTGGTCTAAAGGGGACAGAATTTAACCAACAAATAACTAAACTCTAGTAAAACTGACACTCCACCAGTCTGAGCCATAATGGTTCTTCATGTTGAAGGAGCTTCATTTGCTGAGGGCTTGGAACTTGCCCATCAAGTGTTTTCCTGTTTCACAAGACCCCCTGATAATCTGAGGATTAAGTGTAGTTAGTAAACACTGCAGACAAAAGTTGAATGGGTGGGAAACTGGCTAAGGAAGAGCAGCTCACATTTGTGGATGGGATTATGGCCAGCTCGGCTCATCCCAAACATTTGCCCCGTCTCATTTCACAAACTGACCTCACACATTCTCACAAATCTCATGCATTTGCACCAGTGAGTGCACCAAAGAGAAGAAGAGGCATTGTTATGTGTCTGTGCAGGCAGTGCCGATGCATTCATCTATTACGGAAAAAAGAAAGAAAGAAAGAAAGCTATAGGAAAAAAATAAAAGCTGTTTTTGGTCTAACAAGAAAGTTTTGAGTTTTATGTCAAAAGATCAAGAACAATCAAAAATGTTTTAAAGATTTATTTTCAGATTATTGACATTGCAGAGTTTACTGGTGTTTTTGTGTGTGAACGTGATCTTAATGGTAAAAAATACAGGAAACCGATAAACCATTTTTTCACCAGGCCAGTCAATTTGACTATTTTATGGTCATTTATAGAGATTAATGTGTGAAAACAGCTATTGACTTCTCTCTTGAGGTCAATAAAAAGTTGAACTTCAGTTTGCAATTAATTCAGCATTTATATTTGTAGATATATATTAATTCATACTTATTTGAAGCCAGATTCAGGATTATAAGGTTCATGATTACATGATTACAGAAAGTTACAGGAAGATTAAACAGTGTTTTTCACATTATTTTAGTATCTCATGACGCGTCACTTTCCATGTTGCTTATTAGGTGCTACTCTGAATGTCTTACGGTCCACTGTAAAAATATTTAAGGTCATGATGCTTTTCCACAGCAGTTCATAAATGTTTTGATTTCTCTTGTTTATCAAGATGAATTTGTCAAAATGTATATACTCCACAAAGAGAAAATGGAAATGGGTGACCATAATTTGTTTATTCCTTTAGTTAATGAACTGTTTATGTCCAGACCTCTAATAGTAGTTACCTGGGAACCTTAATGCAGGGTGAGCACCAATGAATCTTTTATTCATGTTATAAGCCTTAGTAATCTGTGAAAGAGCAACTTAATGTAAAGTGGAAAACTTTGAACCATTTATTCATGAGTTATTAACATTAGTAACCTGTTAAAGTGTACTTTAATGTGAACCATTTATTTATTGCACTGTAAAATAAATTACTACATTTTTTGTTTATTATTAAATGTTATTTTATGACTTAATTATTTAAAATTACTACTAGCAGTTTACTAGACTTATGAGTCTTTATTTTGCTGCATATTATGTATGCAAAATGATGAGAAGGCTCCTTTTTCCTCAGCCTCAGAAGCAAGAAAGACAGTTTATGTTAAGTAAAGTTTAAAATTCAATGTCGTTATCAGTTATTTTTGTCCAAGAGTAATTCGATATTTTTTTCTTTCAAGGCAAAAAAGTAGAGAACATTTATTTTATTCAAATAATTGGAGATTTTTCACCTCAGAAACTCTTGAAAGCCTTTTTCAGTGAACTACAGTGAACTAAAGAGAACATTTTATTATTGTGGGTTTCTTTTGTCATTTTTACGATAAGTTTTTCTTAAGTCTATTAATAGAAAATTACCTGCAGATGCAAAAAATAATATAAATGGTAAACCATAAATATGATGTTAAGTTCACTTAAAGAAAACATAAGAATACTTGCAGTAAAAAAACTATTAAACTGGTAGTTTACTGAGATAGTTTTGTACTATCAGTTTACTGCTTTTACACTTAAAAGTATATGTTTATAAATTAAAAATGAGCCAACTTACTCCCAAAAATTTTGAAATAGTACACATACAAGTATATTACTAGTGCATTACATACATACAGTAAAGTATACTTGGAAAATATACTCATATTTTACTTAAATTTAGTTTGAAAGGGGGGGCATTCCACCACAATATATATATATAGGCTAAATATACTTAAACTTTTTTTAAAATAAGTATACTAATAACACATTTGAATAAACTTATTTTTTTTAAGTGTTGGTTGAATCGTGCACAGTATGAGTAGCTTTCATCAGGATATTCAAACTAATTTTTCATTCCAGTCTATTACACTTTATTGTTGATGGCACAGACCCATTTGTGTTTGTTTGTTTGTGTGTGTGTGTGTGTGTGTGTGTGTGTGTGTGTGTGTGTTGTGGGGGTGTCCTGTGTGTGTGGCTACAGTTATGCGAGTGACAGAATCAGATGACAGAATCAGTGTGTCACACTGTTTGTCATCCCAAATGTCATTCGGATTCCAGTTGCCTCACTTGAACCAACATTTGAGTAAAGAGATATAAAGAACCCAGAGTGCTTCCTGAACTTTCAGATCAGCCTGTACAATGACTGTTCATCATCTTAAATTACACATCACATCATCACTTAGAAGCAAATGAGAAATATTAAACTTCATTTGTAAGGTGAGATTCGTTTTAACAAGAAAAGGGCTAATTATTTTACTGGCATCAAATTATGGGCAACAAGATAAACATCCCATATGTATTAGATTATGCAATTCTTAGGTTGTCAGACAACAAATAAAGAAAATAGCTATAAAATATTTCGTTAAACAGGGACAATTGTTAAACAGATTTTCATCTCTGGGAATGATCCCTTATTCTATAAACATGAATATTTCACTGAAGCACTAATATAATGATTTCACTCAAAATACCAATAGACAGAATCCATCCCTGGTAGAATATACCAGAGGGTCTAGAATGTCTGACCTGATGACGGAGAAGGTACCAGCCCATCCCTGAGCCAGAGGCGCCTGCTCCAGCCACGGTGCCATGAGGCTTAAGCTTTTAATCACTAAGCTTAATCCACTGGACAGCTGGAGAATCTTTACGAGCCAAACTGTGCATGATGTAGCCTGTTAGTGTGCCCTTTATCTTTCTCTGATTCACAGTTATATTAGGGTGGTGGGACCATTGGAATGTGAAATCACAAAAGTCCTATTGGGAATGTGACGCCGCTATCATGTTAAAGCGAATTATTGTGCTTTATGAGTCTACTGTTTATGAATGCGTCTTGTAGGAACAAGCACATCATGCACACACTTTTTCTATTAAGCACATTTTCTTAAATTCAGGTTATTATAGGTATATTGTTATATATTATAGGTTATGATATATATTTAAAAAAATAATCTTTCGTTGCTTTTTCCTTCCTTGTTTTTATTTATTTATTTTAATGCCAGTTTGTTCGAGAAATATTGTGGCATCACTTATGGCAATATCAATTAATGTTTTTTTATCTATGCGGTCTAGGCTGTGGTTGGAAGTCTTTGTGTGCTGTCCTTTGGGGAAGTCGTGGCCAGGGAAGTCGTGGCCTAATGGTTAGAGAGTTGGTTATGATTATCGTGTGTGTAGGCCAAAATATACTTGGATTATTTGGTGTATAAACCAAGTATTTTAGCATATTTATAAGTATTTTCTGAGAAGTACATAAAAAGTAGACTGAAATTATATTCCTATTTTTAGTTTTTAAAAGAAGTATACTAATAGTACACCTGAATAATATAAACTTCTTTTTCATAAGGGTATGCTTCCACATGTAACGTCTCGGTTACGTATGTAACCCTCGTTCCCTGAAGGAGGGAACGGAGAAGTCACGTCGGAGGACCGACGAAATTTGGATCTCGCTTAGAGAGACCAATCCAATTTGAGTGTAAACTAAATGAGCCAATACACATTGGCATGCGATTATTGCATCCAGCTGCCTGATCACAGCATGAGTATAAGTAGGCAGCATATGCAGCGCATATTCAGCTTTTCGCTTAGGAGCCGAGCGGTGGACCCGGCCGCTCAGCAGTGGTAAGGAGCTGTGGCGACGGGACGTGGAAGTCTCCGTTCCCGAATTCAGGGAACGAGGTTTACATACGTAACCGAGACGTTCCCTGAAGGAGGGAACGGAGACTTCATGTCGGATGACCGACGAAATTGGTATCCTACCAAAGGGCCACAGCTACTGACCCTTCCAGTGTCCTGTGGAAGCCACATGCGCCCCTACTTTTTGGCGTAGGCCAAGGCCTCTTCACAAGAGGACCAGCTACTGCTGCAATGGCACTACCCAATGAGTAAGACTGGATAACACTAGGAAAACGTACCCGTTCTACTTGGAACAGGGGCGTTACGGAAGCTCGAACCTTCCCGAAGGAGGTTCGGAAGCAATACACATATGAACATACCTTAGGTGCATATGGAAGAATGGAGGTGATTGAACCCTCTTGGCATGGCAGAAGTCTGCCGGGGAAACACGGGCTCAAGGCCATACCGTGGACTTTACACATATGAGATCAACTTAGGTCTTACATATGGAACCCAGCCTTATACCGGTTCTCGAGGATTCAGCGAGTAAAGGCCTGGCGCCGGACGCTCCGCCACGTCTGGCTGCCGAGGGGACGGAGGAACTCAACAGGGTCTACTATGGACTCTCTGGAGTGATTTTGCAAGCCGACCCGAAACCGGGGCCTCTCAGTGCTTCTACCAGTTTGAGGTGAGAACACAGGAGGATACCGGTACAACACGAAGGCTATAGAACCTAACATGTTGGGGGTCACACAGCCCGCAGCTCTACAAATGTCTGTCAGCGAGACACCATGAGCCAGCGCCCAGGAGGATGCAACAACTCTAATTGAGTGAGCTCGCAACCTGAACGGGCAGGCCACACCCTGTGCCTGATAAGCCAGGGTGATGGCACCCATCCAGTGGGCCATCCTCTGCTTTGAGACGGCATTCCCCTTCTGCCGGCCTCCGTGACAGACAAAGAGCTGGTCTGAGGTCCTGAAGCTTTGCGTCCGGTCTACGTAGCACCTTAAGGCTCGGACGGGACAGAGCAAAACCAGGGCTGGGTCTGCCTCCTCCGAGAGCAGCGCTTGCAGGCTCACCACCTGATCCCTAAAGGGAGTAGCGGGAACCTTGGGCACGTAGCAGGGCCGGGGCCTCAGGGTTACCTGGGAAACAGCCGGCCCGAACTCCAGGCACGAATCATTCACCAAAAATGCGTGCAGGTCCCCTACACTCTTGATAGAGGCCAATGCCAGCAGGAACAAAGTCTTCATTGAGAGGAACTTCAGCTCCACTGCCTGTAAAGGCTCAAACGGGGCCTGCTGTAGTGCCGTGAGCACCAGACTCAGGTCCCAAGAGGGTATAGAGGGGGGCCGTGGAGGATTTAAACTTCTCACCCCCTTAAGGAACCTGACAACCAGGTCATGCATCCCCAGCGACCTCCCTTCTACGGGGACGTGGTTAGCAGCGATCGCGGCGACATAAACTTTAAGGGTGGAGGGAAACAGCCTTCGCTCCAACCCATCCTGCAAGAAAGAAAGCACGACTCCGATCGGGCATCTCCGGGGGTCTTCTCGGCGAGAAGAACACCACTCAACGAACAGGTTCCACTTCAAGCGTAGGCATGTCTCGTAGACGGTGCCCTCGCTGAAGTGATGGTGTCAATTACCCCTTGGGGTAGGCCACCTAGAACCTCCGCGTACCGTCCAGGGACCACAAGTGGAGATTCCAAAAGTCTGGACGCGGGTGCCAGAGGGTGCCCCGTCTCTGAGTCAGTAATTCTTTCTCAGAGGAATCGGCCAGGGAGGGGCTGTCGCGGGGAGCATTAGTTCCGGGGACCAGGTCCGGGTAAGCCAATAGGGCGCCACCAGCAGGACCTGCACCTCGTCCTCCCTGACCTTGCACAGCAAATGTGCCAGAAGGCTCACTGGGGGAAACGCATACTTGCGAAGGCCCGCGGCCAGCTTTGTGCCAGTGCGTCCGTGCCGAGTGTTCCCTCGGTCAGGGCGTAAAACAACTGGCAGGGAGCGGTTTATGGAGATTGGCCAAACAGGTCTACCTGAGCGCCGGATCGAAACGTCCCCAACCAGGCTGGACCGTCTGGGAGGGATGGAAGGCGCCATTCTCCGGGCGCACAGCTCGGGGACAGCTGCGGATGCCCGGATTGAGAAGCCAGAATGGAAAGCACGAAGCGACATCGAGGCTTCTGACCTCCAGGAGGAGAGGTTGGGGGGCGGGCGAGTTGCGGATAAGCGAAGAGAGAGCAGACCACCTGTCGGTTGATGTCCGCAACAGGCCGCGTATTGTACGTGTGGACCAGTAATGCTTGCCTAGTAAGCGACCCTTGAGACGGACTAGGGCAAGGTGCACTGCCAGCAACTAGAGGCAGTTGATGTGCCAGTGCA
Organism: Sinocyclocheilus anophthalmus; assembly: GCA_018155175.1. Taxonomy (NCBI): domain Eukaryota; kingdom Metazoa; phylum Chordata; class Actinopteri; order Cypriniformes; family Cyprinidae; genus Sinocyclocheilus; species Sinocyclocheilus anophthalmus. The sequence goes on along the minus strand of JADLZN010001989.1, from coordinate 430,249 downwards.
GTCAGGGCCCCGTCCAAACCCCTGACACTGAAAGCCCGTTGTACGTGGCCCCCCAGCCGGTGGTGGAGGCATCTGTGTAAACCATGGCATGCCTGGAGACCTGTTCTAGGGGCACTCCTGCCCGGAGGAACGCAAGGTCTGACCACGGGGTGAAGGTTTGGCGGCAGGCCGGTGTCACCTGGACCCGGAAGGTGCCGCGTTGCCACGCCCACCTCGGGCCTCGGCCATGGAGCCAGTGCTGCAGCGGTCTCATATGGAGTAGCCCCAGTGGCGTGACTGCCGCCGCGGCCGCCATATGCCCCAGGAGACTCTGAAACAGTTTCAGTGGGACCGCCATCCTGCCCTTGAATGTATTCAAGCAGTTCAACAACGACTGAGCACGTTCCTGCGTGAGGCGTGCTGGTTTGTTCGAAAGAGTCCAACTCAATTACAGGAGGAAAAGAGATCCTCGGCGTCGGGGAGAGTTTGCTCTTTTCCCGGTTGACCCAAAGACCCAACTGGCTGAGATGTCTGAGCACCAAGTCCCTGTGTGCGCACAACTGATCCTGAGACTGGGCGAGTATGAGCCAATCGTCGAGGTAGTTGAGAATGCAAATGCCCTGTTTTCTCATGGGAACAAGGGCTGCCTCCGTGACTTTTGTAAAGACACGGGGCGACAGGGACAGCCAGAAGGGCAGAACCTTGTGCTGGTATGCCCGCCCCTCGAACGCAAACCACAGGAATGGCCTGTGGCGCGGAAGGATCGAAACATGAAAGTACGCGTCCTTCAGGTTGATCGCTGCGAACCAGTCTTGGGGACGGATACACCTGGAAATGCATTTCTGCGTGAGCATCTTGAACGGGAGCCGGTGAAGGGCCCGGTTCACGACGCGCAGGTCCAAGATAGGTCTCAACCCACCGCCTTTCTTGGGTACAATAAGGTAAGGGCTGTAAAACCCCGACCTCATAGCGGCTGGACCCGACCGGCTCTATCGCGGCCTTCGCCAGTAGGACTGCGATCTCTGCACGCAAGACAGGGGCATCTGCTGCTTTCACTGAAGTAAAGTGGATGCCCCTGAACTTGGGAGGGCACCGGGCGAACTGAATCGCATAGCCGAGCCTGACGGTTCGACGGAGCCATCGAGACGGGCTGGGTAGCTCTAGCCAGGCTCCCAGACGCCGCACAAGTGGCATCAACGGAACTACAGGCGTACCCGCAGCGGGGCAGCGTGAAAGAACGCAGGGACCCGGCCCGGGCGTCTCTTTGCCGGTCCGAGGCGGGGTCTGAGTGTGCAACACTGACCTGCGTTTGAGAAGAGGGTGCGTGGGTAGTCCGTTGGTTCGTCCTCCCGATCAGCCCACTGCTGCTCACTGGCGAGAGAGGAGGGTGAGTGTGATACGTACTAGATCGTCCACAACGCCCCATCCCCTCTGGGGACCCAAAAAAATAGAGGAATTGCTCTTTGTCGAGAATTTGGGAACCACCGACCGAGGTCAGTGGTGGAAAAAGATTCTCCACCCGGCCCTCCTCCGGGGGAGGGAGTGGTGTGCTTACCATCTCCTGAAGAGCACGTCCCTCCACCTCTGGGTCGCCCGTCTCCGGGCCTCTTGCTCTCTCACTTGCCACCAGGTTTGGCAGGGGCCTGGACGGGCGGGGCGGATGCCCTGACACGGCTCCACGGCACAGCTTTGCTGGAGGCTGCAGGAGCTCTGCTCTGTTGGCGGTGGCAGGGGGGCCGCCATCGGCGACGGCAGCAGCTGCACACCGACAGGATGTACCTGATGGCCTCAGTCTACTCTGGTCAGCGGAGAACCGCTGGGCAAGCTCTCCACCGTGTCACCCGAAAGGCCAGCCTGGGACACGGGGGCGTTCAAGAAACGTGTCTCGTTCGTCTCGCGCATGTCAGCCAGTCACAACCAGAAATGGCACTCCCCGACCACCATAGTGGACATCGCACGAACCAGAGACCGCACCGTAACCTTCGTCACTCGCGGCGCAAGGTCCGCCGCGGTGCGGAGTTCTCTACGAACTTCCGGGTCGTGACCACCCTCAAGCAAGTCCCTTAGTGCCTTGGCCTGGTGCACTTGCAATCACGCCGTAGCGTGTAAGGCGGAGGCAGCTTCTCCACCGGTCGTATAGGCATCGCTGGCCAGCCGAGTACCTACAGACCCGGGAGAGGAGGCACGGTTCTCCCTGCCGGTTGGAGGCGGTATTAGGACACAACTGCATCGCAACCGACCGCTCCACCGGGGGGACCCTTGTAACCCCCTGACTGCCCCACCATCGAGGGTGGTGAGGGAGGATCCAGCAAATCAGTTTCCGGGAGTAAAAAGGTGCCGTCCACGACCTGTAGAGCTACTCATGCACCTCCGGGAAGAAAGGCACCGAGGCGGGGCGCTGAGAACCAGCGCGGACCGCCCCGGGAACCAATCGTGCAACCTTGAGGGCTCGGGACACGGTGAAAGTCTTCACTCGAGCCCTACCCCTACGGTGGCCCGGGAAAGCATAGCCATTATTTCTGGATCCGATCCAGGCATTGCTACGGTCCCGGAGGAGAGCAGCGCATTCGAATCTTCCTCTCCAGAAAGCTCTGGCTCACCCTCCGATGCTGCAATCGACATCCGATCGTCGGAGGAAGCCTCGGAAGAAACAGGTGGTACCCACCGGGAGGGTCCAGCCTGCTCTTTTTTGAGAGCTCCGCTGGTTTCGAAGTGCAGGCGGGCTTGGGCATCCCCTTTCTCTTAGGGGAATTCCTCACCGTGACGTAAGACCAGTCTGCCCACCGCCAGAAAAGGACGCCCCCGGCTGCCACCAGAGGGAACCCCAGATCTAGGCAGTGGCACGGGCACTCCGCCCCCTTGCAGGTAACGGAGTCCGGTCCGCAACTCCGAGATGGTCATACCCCCGCAATGGGAGCATGAGCCATCCACGAAAGCCACCTCAGCGTGCTTCATGCCCAGGCACGAGAGGCAGCGATCGTGACCATCACCCAGCGCCAGGTAACGACCGCATCCAGAACGCCCGGGTGATAAGTTGTCTATAGCAAGACCCACATCGTCTTTACAAAGACGTAACGTCAAGTTTGCCAAGCAACGTCGTCTTTAGAAAGACGCACCCGAAATTGCTCTTTTAGGGGAAAAAGCTCTTTTAGCGTGCTGAGGCGCACAGGGGAGATGATCATTTACAACACAAAGCAGGGGGTAGTGCAGCCTGATGTGTGCAACCCACTCGACACGGGAAACCACCACCGCTGAAGCGCCGTCCGCCAACACGAAGAGCTCTCCAAGAGCGTGCTGAACTCGTTCAGTCTTCTCTCCGTAGAGTAGTCAGGAGCAGAACGATGTGATCGCTCGGCTCCGAAGCGAAAAGCTGAATATGCGCTGCACCTGCTGCCTACTTATACTCACGCTGTGATCAGCAGCAGCTGGATGCAATAATCGCATGCCAATGTGCATTGGCTCGTTTAGTTACAATCAAAGTAGATTGGTCCCTCTAAGCGAGATCCCAATTTCGTCGGTCATCCGACGTGACGTCAAGAGTGACCGACTGAAAGGGAACTGTCAGACTCTAAAACCCATAAACTGTGACCACCCTTTACCGTCTCACACGTAGCCCTGTGCTCAAAAAGTCGACACTTCAGCAGACCTGTCTCTGTCTATTCATGTCAAAAACTTAAGAGTTGTTTTAAGTAAACTCTCTAGATTTTCAACAGATCATCATGTCTGCATGTTTCACAGAATAACCTAAGGATAACAATCAATCCACCTCATTTCTGGTCTGGGGTGCCACAGGGATCTGTGTTTGGCCCAATCTTCTTGTTGATATAACATCGATGGGCCGAGTCTTTGCGCACTTTTCTATCACTGCTTCTGGCATGATACACAACACTACCTGTCATTTCAGCCTGACTTCACAATATAAGCTCATATCTTACAGTCTCAGCAGCTGAAATTAACCAACAATAATAATTCGTTTTCCCATTTTCCATTTTGTTCAACTAGAAATCAACCAGTGTTTGTTGCTGTTGTTTTCCCAAGCTACCAGTAAAAAAAGCTACTCTTTCAAGAATTTCTGTATTTATAACATTAAAATTACTGTGCTCATATTTAATGTCAGCTGATTTTTTTTTTTTTACCAAATTATTGTGAGACACTTGATGATTTTGAGCTGGGTGGTCTGTAATCTCATTTTGTGTTTGTAGCTCCTCAGTGATATAGTAAATGGTAACACAAAAATCCAGTAAGTGAATAAACATTGATACACTGAATGGCTAAGAAAAAAAATGAAGGAGCTATGGGGACTGACCTCCATCTTTTAAATATCTTCTTGTACCTTGGCCAAGTGAGATGCGCCAAGCTCCCTTATTTTTCCTCTGTGTTTCGACATGGGTTACTGAGAGATTTATGGCTGTCATTCTGAGGACCATATTTCCTTTAGCACTCACACTATTTACTGTTCCTTGTCTTGTCTAGCTTTTTACATATGATAGCCACCTGTAGACATGGAAAAAAATCATTGCCCTCTCTGTAAAGGTATTCCAGAATGTTACAACACAAATAACAGACACCTGATTCACCGTAGTGGACAGTTTCCACTCAAGTGTTCATGCTCAAACCAGACAAAGCTGGAAGTGGGAATACTTAAGTTGAAACGGCCCATTTCCGATCCCAAAGTGTTCCATTTGTGGTATTTCATCTTCAAAACTCAGTCCTTTGTTGGCTGTTAACCATTTTGGATATTATATGAAAGATTTACATTATTTAAAAATTCACATCGTTCTATACATATTTTGGATAATGGGGGAGGGGGGTCATTATTTTGATGATGTCAAATGGTTGAACGGTGAGCTACTGGTGCTACCTGTTGCAATTTTTACTGCACAGCAACTCGTAATACACAACTCGGAGAATAAAATACTGAACAAATAAAATAAAATACAAGTCTTAATACCAAGGGTTCCCTTTAAGTATCTTTAAGTATCATCCCAATGGTTATTTTTCAAGTTGGAGTTGGGATAATTCTGAACAGTCTACCAAGTTCAAAGTTGAAGAATCCAGATTATTCTAAAGAAGGCAGCATGTGCCTAGAGTTTGTCATTCTCTGTAAGTCATGGCTCTTTTATTATAGGTTCACTAAAACCTATCCTGGATCAAGCTATAACAAACATTTTTGTAATAAGTCCAAATTATAGAGTGACTTAAAGGGGTTGCACACCAACGCATTCCACGCTTAACGCATTCCACATGTGTAAGGTCACCAAGAGGGATTTCGGCATATGTGTGGTTCTAAATTTTGTTCCAAATTTAGAAAAAAAAATGTATATACATTATGCAAATTTATTGATGAACAGTTATTACAGCATAAAAACACACTGGTGGTTTTAACCAAAATTAGTGAATTACAAGTGAAATGTAGGGAACTGAGCTAAGCACCTTTTTGAATTTCAAAAAAATAATGCAATATTGCACACTTGAAATTAAAGAAATTTGCAGCACACACAGTTCTATACAAATGTCTATTTAGACCTTTACCACTGTACTTCTGAGATTAGGAAGAATAATGGAGTACTAGGTGATTAAATTTCCTTTTAGATTAAAATGTTGCTAACCCTGCACCTCTGTTGGCAAAGAGATTGATTCACCCACAGCAAACACAAGCATGTAAGATCTGCCAGAACCTGAGGCCCAAAGGACAAATCCATGTTTATTTCATTTTATTTGAAATCCAGCTATGGTTTCTCAAAATCTTTTCCCTAGCTGTGCAAGTATGTGCGTCAATGCAAAAAACACATACTTTGCATATTTTTTTTTTTAAATTTTTTTTTTTTTTTGTTTATCCTGCTTTTGGCTCATTAAGGTTAAAAAACTTTTCGTGTTAGGTTTTTTCAATTCAATCTCGACTTATCTTTAACAGAATACCATGCTTGTATTTCTTTGCTTGACTACCTGTCATTTCACTCTGACAACTAATCTAAACTCATATATCTTTGCCTGCCCTTCAGACATCTAGGCCTGAGTGAGAGATTACCAGCTTCACCTCAAACCTAATAATTGCATTATTTATTGATTAATTTGTTAATTTATTATGATTATCTTTTTATTAATATAAACATATAGTCTTTTCTGAATTTATGAATGACCTTTAGTAATACTTTTGAATTAATAAACGTGGTTAAAAAAGGTGCACAGACCAAATATTTCTCATTGGAAATTTTGTGGCTGGTTAGGACACAGTGAAAGCCTAAGCACTGAGATATAATTTACCCTCTGTTTTATATTTTCACTTCTTGCCCAGACATTTTACGCTTTTTCGTTACCTCTGTTTCCCCATACAGAAATGTAATATGGAACCTATTATCAAGAATGATATCGCCATATATGTTCCTGTCCCTCTCTGAGTAGATGAAGATATAGTTTATAACATATATCCCCACAGTAAATGTGTGTGTTGTGGTGTGTGTGTGTTTGTGTTTGGTGGTGGTGTGTGTATATATAGATGATATATATGATTATAGATATATATATATACTAGTGCTGTCTGTTTAACCTTAATTAATTAGTTATGAAAACATCACGCAATTAATTTCATCTTTTAGAGCGTTGTAACAAGCGCTCGCGCCCGCCCCTGGTCTGGACCTGTCTGGCTGTCATCTTACATTTCATATAGTTGACTGTTGACAAATATGATGCAGGGTAACAACTTCATAAATGCAGTTATGCCTTAAAATTCAAGATATTGGGGCAAAAAAAGCCCCTGTATGAGTTTTTGTCTCATATATTTATATCATATGATAAGCAATATCACACCAGCAGCAAGAGCAATATCACACGAGTGCTGTTTTTGTCACGAAGAACCCGAGTGTAAATGTGATTTTATACAACAGTTCATTAAATAAGAATTTAATATTGTGTTATATTTTAAACACAGTATTGTGTGTTTTGTTCAGTTTTGCCAATGAAAATATTACCTATAAAGCCACAGCAGAACTGTTGTGCGTCTCCGAGTAACACAGCGGTGTTTAGTGTTTTGAACAAATCGGGTGACCAATGATTTCAAAGAGAGAGCCTTTACTGATTCCTGACTGCTCAGCCTTTTGAACGAATCCGAACATCAAACATTTACCCGCCACCTGCTGGTAGTTTTAGTTTTTCTACTTTGGAGTCTCATGTGTTTATTTAAAATAATAATTAAAAAAAAAAACATTAAGGGATGTACAGACCAAAATAAATTAAATTCCTGTCATAATTTACTCACCCTTACTCAAACCTGAATGACTCACTTTTCTTTTGCGCAACATAAAAGAAGGTATTTTGAATAGCCTACTGTTGGTAACTAAGCTGTTTAGATGTTTCTCGAATTATCTTCTTTTATGTTCCATACTTTATGTTAGGCCATTGTAGCCTAAAAATTTAACCCGATAATATATATATAAACACATATATATTTTAGTTATATATGCACAATATTCACTCCTGAAGGTATCACATTTGGGACTTGCGCCCTTAGGTTTGATTCCTGACCTTGAGGTCCCTTTCCCGATACCCCATCCCCCTCTCGCCCCCACTTCACCTTTAAGTGTCTGTTTATAACTTCCTAATGCAATAAAGGCAAAACACCAAAACAATAAATGTTTAAATGAAAGTTGTTTCAATTTAGGATTCAAATATTGTTTTTACTTCATATTCCAATATATTTCATATAAATAATTTCATATATGTATATAGATTATATTTGTTTGCGTATGGATAGTCCTGGTTACTTAGTTTGTATAGAGTTCCTGATTTTTAAATAGTTAGTCTCGCAATGTTCTTGATTCTCCTCGTCATTCAATTTTTTTTTAATATATAGTCGATATTATATATATATATATATATAGTATAATATATATATATATATATATAGATATATATAGATATAGATATAGATATATATAGATAGATAAAACCCAGAAGACTAATTCACCATGGGTTCCCTTGAGATTTTCCTATGGGTTTTATAATGGGGTTTTTCAATTAATGAGTAAAATAAGGTCTGTGGTAAACCTAACTTGACGATACTTGAACATTTGGCTCTACACGTCCAAGACCGGAAAAGTTGTAAAAAAAAAAAAAAAAAAAGTGTCTTAAAACTCTAGATCTTATGTATTTGGTGGTGTACGTACTAGCGTGACTGATCTGAGGTCTCTCCACAAACCCTCGTAGTTGCCTAGAAGCACTACCTGTGTAAACATTGTTAAACTTGCAGTGCAAACTCTTCCATTTCTGTGGCTTCTTCACCTCGTAGCCCTTGATTTCACATCCAGCCTCAGGCAGCATGAAACATGCCTCAGCACAAAGCTTCTGTGGAATGGGCAACTACACACTTCTGCTCTATGGGTGACTAGGACTACTGTGTACTTGTGTTGCTTTTTTAGCACATAAGAACATTTTAACTGACAGATTATCTCACTTACCACCCTTCTTGACCACATCAACCTTGTTGTGCGGCTTAACAGATAAAATGATGAGAACGTAGGAAACAGATTGTGTGTGTGTGTGTGTGTTGTGCGTGGTGCGCGTGCGTGTGTTTCTTCTGTATGCTGTCTGGATGGGATTTTTTTCTACAAGACCGTGCTCTAGTTGCACCCACTTCCTCAATGGCAACAGCTGTCAAAACGTTGCAGGATTACAGTACACCGCACAGTTACGGCTGGAGCTAGAGCCTGGCACAGGACGGGAAGCTAGGAGGGATGATGCATGCTGGGAATAAGGGTCATACAGAGTGAGGTGAAAGCAGCCCAAGGGAGGAAAATCTAATACGATGCCATTCCAATGCTCGTAATCCTTTAACATATGTCAGACATATCGCAGGATTTCTGTGATGATCTAGCTAACAAAAATTAACCATGTGAAAACTGAACATTCTGTGGCAAACCATTAGATTTCAACCACCACCACAACCTGTTATTGAAGAAATATATTGAGACTCAAAGTCTCCATACGGTTCGCTATTCAGTCAAGACCAAATAACAGTCTGTCAGATAATAATGATAAAGACTTTATTAGCAATTGAAGCACTCTTTGTTTGTGTTGGTTCTGTTGCATTGACTAACAGAAGATAGAGACAGGTTGCTTGCATCCATGCAATAGAGAGTTAGCCGAGAGAATGGACCCTTTTCACAAAACTGTGATGGCCGCGTTTAACGGTCATCAGCATCGGTAATATTAGTATTTTTTAAATGTATGTACATTTATAAGACTATTCTTTGTATTATATCACCTTTGCATCAATTACAAAAAAAACAGTTAACGCTAATGCGAGGTTGTTTCTAATACAGCGTCTATGGGAGTGATGGTAAATTTGACATTGTTCTCTCTTCTGATTGCCGTTATCAGTCTCTCTCAGTTTTTTTCCTTTTATTGAAAGTCACGAAAACACTATCGTGGCGTTTTTCTTTTGCTATTTGAGCAAATGGGGATGCAAAAATCTATTTGTGGTACTCCCCCATTAACTGCTATTCAAGTTAACCCAACTATGACTTCTGCTGCTGAGAAACCCGGAAATGTGAAAAGGGTTCATAAGTGAATTGTAGGGCCTCCCTCCTAATAGTGTCCAGGGGCTTGCGTCTGGTGTCCTCCCTCTCACCACCAGAGGTCGCCATCTCCCATCCTCACGGACTCTTTCTCCGTCACCTTGACACCACACACCTCGGCACCCACTCACACACACACACAGCTGCCGCCCATCCGGGACTCCATCACCTGCACTCCACACACCTGCGCACACACTCACTCTCACACAGCTGTGTCCCGTCACGAGGACTATTTAGGCGCCTTCCCCACGCCACTCGGGTTCGGATGATTAATGTTTGGTTGAGTTGTGTCACGAGTATTCTGTTTGTTTGTAGTCACGAGGGTTACGAGTGTTTCTAGTGTCGGTTCCGGGACTGATGCAAGCCAGTGGTTGGCCGTATTGCATCAGTGCCCATTTGCGTGTTCTAGCCTGTTTCAGAGTCTTAGCTCTGTTTATGTTTCTGTTTTTACCTTTTTTTTTCCTGGCAGTGAAATAAACCTGCATTTGGACCCAAAACCCTTGCTCACACGGTGGGATTCCTGACGGTCCCGTGACAGAATCATCCGACCAAACATGGGTCCAGCAGGAAGATTCCTCAATGTCCACCAGGGAGACCGGTGCATTGAGGATTACACCAGGGACTTCGTTGGAGCAGCTCGCCGGTCGGTTACGGAGAAGACCTGTCTCATGGTCTTTTTCTGGGGAGGCCTAGCAGAGCCCTTCAAATCCCTTATGCCATACTGGCACCCCGAGGAGGCGCTGGAGGACTACGTCAACCTGGCTCTGCAGTTGAGTGGCTCGCCCATCAGGATGGAGCTGGCTGCAGAGCCTGCTCACAGTTCTGCTCAGAAGGCGGCCTCCAGGGTCATCGGACCTCTCTGCTGCACCCAGTACCTCACCGCAAAAAACCGGTATCCTGAGCGCATCGCGGGCTGGTACGCGCGGTGCGGAACCTCCGCAAATGATGTGCGGTGGCTAGCGCGTGGAATCTGCTCGCAAAGAGTTCAACCAGAGACAGCGGTGTTCCGGCTCTGTATTCCCCAAGCGGCGGTACCCGCGCACGGATGTTCCCGGCATCACAACAAAATATTTCCTCCGAGGTGACAGTGCCCGGCGCACGGAGGTTCCCAAAACAACGCCCGCGCACGATGTCCCCGAGGCGGCGGTGCCCGCGCACGATGTCCCGGAGGCGGCGGGGCCCGCTCACGGTGTCCCCGAGGCGGCGGTGTCCGCTCACGATGTTCCCGAGGTGGCGGTGCCCGCTCACGATGTCCCCGAGGCGGCGTTGCCCTCTGACAGATGTTTCCCCCACAAAGCGCACGGATGTCTCGAGGCACAGTGCCCGCGCCCCGATTTTTCCCGAGCGCACGATGTCCCGTAGGGCGTCGGTGGCCCAGCGCACCGATGTCCGCTGAGGCGGCGTTGCCCGCTGCACGTGTCCCGGAGGCGGCGGTGCGCCGCTCACGAGTCCCCGAGGCGTCGTGCCCGCGCACACGATGTCCACCGATGCGGCGGTGCACCGCGCCACGATGCCCCGGGCGGTCGGTGCCCGCGAGCAACGATGTCCGAGGCGGCGGTGCCCGCGCACAGATGTTCCCTGAGGCGGGGTGCCCCGCTCACGCTGTCCCGGAGGCGGCTGTGCCCGCTCACGATGTCCCCGAGGCGGCAGTGCCCGCTCACGAGGTTACCGAGACGCGGTGTCCGCCGTATTCCCCCAACGCGCGGTTCCCGAAAGCACGATGTTCCCGCGCACAGATGCTCCGAGGTGACAGTGCCCCGCACGGGTTCCTCGCACGTGTCCCCAGGCGTCGGTTGCCCAGAAACGTGTTCCCCCAGAGGCGGCGGTGCCCGCGAGCCAACGATGTCCGGAGGCGGCGGTGGCCGCGCTACGAGGTCCCGGAGGCGGCTGTGCCTGCTCACAGTTTCCTCGGGGCGGCGGTGCCCGCTCACGATGTCCCGGAGGCGGCGGTGCCCGCCCACGATGTCCCCGAGGCGGCGGTGCCCACGCACGATGTCCCCGAGGCGGCGGTGCACGCGCACGATGTCCCGGCAAGATGTCTCCGATGCGACAGTGCACTCCACGTGTTCCCTCCGCACGAGATCCCCGGGCGGCGGTGCCCGCGAGCACAGATGTCCCGAGGCGGCGGGGCCCGCTCACGATGTCCCGGAGGCGGCGGTGTCCGCTCACGATGTTCCCGAGGCGGCGGTTTCCGCTCACGATGTTCACGATGTTCCCGAGGTGGCGGTGTCCGCTCACGACGTTCCCGAGCTGGCGATGTCCGCTCACGACGTTCCCGAGCTGGCGATGTCCGCTCACGACGTTCCCGAGCTGGCGATGTCCGCTCACGACGTTCCCGATGTTTCCCGAGCTGCGGTGTCCTCTCACGTGTTTTTCCCAAGCGGCGATGTCCTCTCACGTTCCCGCGCTGGCGATTGTCCGCTACACGATGTTCCCGCGCTTGTGCATGTCCAGCTCACGGCTGTTCCCGCGCGGGCGGTGTCCCTCTCACTGATGTTCACTGATGTTCCCACGAGCTGGCTGTGTCCGCTTCAACTAGATGTTCCGCGAGCTGGCGGGGTCCGCTCCACGATGTTCCCGACTGGCGGTGTCCGCTCACTCTTTCCCAATAGTGGCGTTGTCCGCTCACAGATGTCCGACTGGCGGTTCCGCTCACCGATGTTCCTCGAGCTGGCTGTGTCCCTCGCACATGTTCCCGAGCTGTCGGTGGTCCGCTCACGATGTTTCCCGAAGCGGCGGGCCCGCTTACAGCTCCACACACACACCCACCGCTGTGTTGGCCGCGGTTCTGCCAGGGCCCCAGCCCGCCGGCTCTGCCCGAGGCCCCCAGTCCCACCCCCTACCACACCCCTGGGCCGTTTCCCTGGGGAGTTGGGGGGGGGGGGCGCTCTGGAAGTCTGGATCCGTTCCTTAGGGGATGGTCCCTGTCAGGGGCTGGCGCTGGTGTTCTCCCTCTCACCACCATATGTCGCCATCTCCATCCCGCCCGGACTCTTTCGTCCGTCACCTTGACACCACACACCTGGGCACCCACTCACACACACGCACAGCTGTCGCCCATCCGGGACTCCATCACCTGCACTCCACAGACCTGTGCACACACTCACTCTCACACAGCTGTGTCCCGTCACGAGGACTATTTAGGCGCCTTCCCCACGCCACTCCGGGTCGGATGATTAATGTTTGGTTAATGTTTGGTTGAGTTGTGTCACGAGTATTCTGTTTGTTTGTAGTCACGAGGGTTACGAGTGTTTCTAGTGTCTGTTCCGGGACTGATGCAAGCCAGTGGTTGGCCGTATTGCATCAGTGCCCATTTGTGTGTTTCTAGCCTGTTTCAGAGTCTCAGCTCTGTTTATGTTCTCTTTTTTCCCTTTGTTTTCCCTGGCAGTAAAATAAAACCTGCACTTGGACCCAAAACCCTTGCTCACACGGCGTGTCTTTCCTGACCGCGCCGTGACAAATAGTACTCTAAACGTTAGGTGTTTAGTTAACCAGTTATCGCAGAAAAATGTCCGTGTCCATGAATACAGAAGCCCGGTCCCAAGGCATAATCGATTAAAGTCGTCATCATTTATTTATATTTTTTTTTATATTATTAATGTCAATTGGTCAATAGTAATTATACAAAATGCGAATATTAAATACTTAAATAATCTATAATTTACGTATCATTATACGTAGTAGTTATTATACGTATTATTTCATAGATAGCCCATTTTTGGTACATTTATACGTTTTTGTAATAAAAATAAGCTTCTGTTTCATAAACGTGGTACTGATAACAGCTTAACATTATTTACATTAGCCTACCTTTGGGGTCTTTGCAATTATATTCAAATATCATTATGCCTCAATTCCTCAGTTATAAATTGAGTTGCTTTAGGTGTAGATGGCTTGCTGCTGTGTTTAATCATTTATCATTTCTATTCCATAAATACATTATCTGCTGGTTTATTTAGCTACTTTTCAGTATGCCATTTAGTACTGTAAGACTTTGAATGTTAAAGTGCAAATTTAACACCTACCACAAAAAAAAAAAAAAAAAAAAAAAAAAAAAAAATCCTGTGGGTTTTGACTACTGGTACAATTAAAATCGTAGAAGGTAAGTGACATGCCAGGCAGACATTGGTATGATGCAGCAAATCAGCTACAACAAATAAAACTGATAATGGGTGTCATATTCAGTCATATTGCAGGGGCCCCCATATAAAATTCTGCTTAGGGTCCCATAAAGGCTTGGGCCGGCCCTGCCATGAGGACATATTGGCGTAAAATGGCTTGTCCTTGGTATACCTACAGTATAATCAGCATAAATCCAAATGTTGCCAATCATTCAATTGACTTTAAATATGGTTTATCAATTTGAAAGTGAACATTTTAGAGGTAGTAACACACTTCACATGGCTGCCCGCTCAAACATTCACCTGATAAATGTGCGCTATTAGGCGCATACCCGTGTCTGTGTGAAGTGTGGAAGCTGTTTACTGAATGACATGGACGCACCGGCACGATCACTGCCATTTTATTTCCTGATGACATTGGAAACAAAATATGCCATCATTTTTGTTCATGCAGATGAGAGTAATACATCATTAGAAACTAAAGAATCTACTTTTTTGTGTACACTCACAGTATTAACAAAACTTTGTGCTTTTGTAAAATAAAGGAGAACACTCAGGATTTCTTTCTGTCGTCATCGCATCACAAACAAATTAACACAAAAAAAAAAAAAAAAAAAAAAACAAAAAAAAAAACAAAAAAAAGAGACCAAAAAACAAAAAAAAAATAAAAAAGAAAAAAACAAACAAAAAAAAAACAATTTAAAAAAGAAAAAACAAGAAAAAAAAAAAAAAATAAATAAAAAAAAAAGAAAAAAAAGGAAAAAAAAAAAAAAAAAAAAAACCAACAAGAATTAAACAAAGGACCAACAAGAGAAAGAAAAAAAAAAAAAAAAAAACAAGAGAAGAGAAAAAAAAAAAAAAAAAAAAAAAATAAATAAGAAAAAAAAAAAAAAAAAAAAAAAAAAAAAAAAAAAAAAAAAAAAAAAAAAAAAAAAAAAAAAAAAAAAAAATTACAAAAAAAAAAAAATAAAAAAAAAAAAAAAAAAAAAAAAAAAAAAAAAAAAAAAAAAAAAAAAAAAAAAAAAAAAAAAAAAAAAAAAAATGAAAAAAAAGAAAAAAAAAAAAAAGACAAAAAAAAATAAAAAACAAAAAAACAAAAAAAAAAAATTAAAAATAATAAAAAAAAAAACAAAGAAAAAAACAAAAAAAAACAAAAACACAAAAAAAGAAAGAAAAAAGTAAAATCAAAAAAAAAAAAAACAGAATAAAAAAAAAAAAAAAAAAAGGGGAAAAGAAAACAAAAAAAAAAAAAAAAAAGAAAAAACAAAAAAAATAAAAAAAAAAAACAAAAAAGAAAAAAAAAAAAAAAAAAAAAAAAAAGTAAACACTAAAGAAAACGAAAACCACAACTGATAACACGAACAAAAAAAACAAAAAAACCGAAAAAAAACCATTCAGATTGACCATTTTGCCTTATATATCTGTAGAAAGGTTGAAATGCCAAAGTTTAAATGAACCAATTCAAATCGAAAACAGAAACTGTCTCATTATGTGATCCATATTAAAGGTGCATTTCTCTCTGAAAGATGGAGAGTCAGCATTGTCAACTTCATCTTTACAGCTGACACTGACTCAGAAATCAATTTATTAATCAATTTAAATATCTCCTTACTATTTTTTTCCGATACATTCATGATCATAACTTTTGTGGGTGCTATTGCGGCAAGATTTATGCATGCGCTCGAGCACAGAATAGGCTATATATGAAAGGCCCCCATGTACATATTCAAGTAATTAAATTAATATAAACATTTGATTAGTCAACTAGTGGCTTAAATCAACAGCTATTTGTTGACTAGAACATTTTTTAGTCGGGGCAGCCCTAGGGTGAACTACTAATAATTATGTGAATTACTAAAGTAGATTTTTCCAATAGTAAATCACATTTATTAGCAATGTTCTTAGCACACAGTGTCGGGGGTAACGCATTACAAGTAACGCAAGTTACGTAATCAGATTACTTTTTTCAAGTAACTAGTAAAGTAACGCATTACTTTTTAATTTACAAGAAAATATCTGAGTTACTTTTTCAAAAAAGTAACGCTAGTTACTTTGTTTTCCCATTTATTGACTGACAAGTCTCCTGTGCCCATATTGGGAGAAATCAGAAGTACAGAGGCGTTGTGTGCGATGTGTGAACATGATGTTACTGTAGTTCTAAACTAAAGGTGAACATGCATTTACTCATCTCACCTGCACAAAAACAGATTCAATGAATAATTTATATTCATCAAAATGAATTAAAACGCAATGAAATGCAAACTTAGAATATGACGCAAACCTGCAATATTTAAATATGTTAAATAACACAAATGTATTTAATCCCTTTTTATTAACTAATGTATTTGCTGCTGACCTTTGATGATCCAGTTCAACCATACTAATAAGCAAAAATGACTTTAGATAAACTAACAATTGTTTTGTTTTTTTATTGCTAAAGAGTGTTGAACCTTCTTCTCCTGTGTTCTACTGTACAGATGTGAATTTACTTTTCCACTTTTTAAAACTTTTTGGTGTGAAAGGGCGTTTACATTTGTTATAAATAGAACTTCTTATATTAAAAACAATTAAGCCCTGCTCATATTTAAAAAGTAACGCAAAAATAACGTAGCGCATTACTTTCCATAAAATGTAACTAAGTAACACAAATAGTTACTTTTTTAGGGAGTAACGCAATATTGTAATGCATTACTTTTAAAAGTAACTTTCTCCAACACTGTTAGCACATGAATGTTTCTGGGAAACTCAAAGCTCTCTCACTATAAGGCTTTACACAGCTGGTGAAGAACTTGAGGCTGAACAAAAGATCCTCAGTGGGGAGTTAGTATCATAATCTGGCAAAGTTGTTTGACTTCTGATTCAACATAATCAGAGATTCTTGAGCTATGTCAGCATGATATGAAACAGGTTTACAAAAACGTGTAAGCAGAGAGGTGCATATAAATGCTATTCTGCTGATTTATATTTTACAAATCATTGTAGGGTTTGGCACCAAGACATGTCAAAATTATGTTACAAATGATGAAATGGTATACTTCATATTTTTCCCCCATGTCCTGTCCATCTGCCCAGATGTGCATCTTCCTCCCAACTCAACAATTCTCACTAATTACATCTCTGGTGTCGACAATCTCAACCCCATCCCCAATTACAGCCGGACATTGGAAGATGCTATTCCAGCAGGAGTTTGAAATGGATGACTTTAACTGAACCAAGCTTGTGAACTTCACTACAGATTTGAAAGCCATTAAATATAAAGTCAGTACAGAAATCTGTCACTGGAAAAAAAAACACCTTGAGACAGCTGTTTCCTGCCTGTAATTAATCTCTGTGTCCCCAAAATAGGATAAAGACAAGAACAGGAAACTACGACACATCATGTTGATCAGTTTCATGTTCCCAGTTCCTTGATGACGTCTTTACAATTCATTGTGTAGCTTTCCCAAATTTCAGAGGAAAGGTGGTCAGTAACAGACAGAAAGGGTTGTAATATCATATTGCATGGTAACCTGCCAGCATAGGTTACTTTAAAAAAAAGAAAGAAAGAAAGAAAGAAAGAAAATAGAATTTAGCTGAATGAAACCCAACAAAACACTTTTTTTCCAACAATTTTTAACCATAGAAGATGTCTAGTTTTTGATGTTAGATGTAGGGTAAAATCAGAAACATAAAAACTCAACATTCTTTTAAAAACTTTTTTATTACTTTCAGATTTTCTGGCCTTTGTTATACAAAGATGTTAAATAACTTAAATACATTCTACCATTCCATTCATGATCAGTTTTATACCTACAAGCTATACACATATAGAGGAAAATAATTAGAGGAAAATAGTTCCCATCAGACAAGACAAAAGTGGACACTACAACTACGACAAAACTCTGCCTTAAAAGAAAAGAATGCCTTTAATAAATTTACACATTGCCAAACCTGACAAAATCAGAATAGTGGCCAAGCCATTGGAATTTATAGAAAAAATTACTGTGCATTTGTTCAATAATGTGTCTAATACCAGGGGTGGCGAACTCCGGTCCTGGAGAGCCGCAGCCCTGCAGAGTACAGCTCCAACCCTAATTAAAACTCACCTGCCTGTAGCTTTCTAGTAACCCTTCAGACCTTGATTAGCTTGTTCAGGTGTGTTTGATTAGGGTTGACGCAAAACTCTGCAGGGCTGCGGCTCTCCAGGACCGACGTTCGCCACCCCTGTACTAGTGCAATCAACTGATTTGTTAGTTGTTTATTTCATATAATCAACATAGTAGTATAAAATAGTATACAATTTTACAGCCTTTATGCTACAAATGATGAAATTGCTACAGCTAACTGGGACATATATAGTATTATTGTGGGTGTTGTAGTTTTGTGTTGGTTACATACTAAATATTGTTAATCTTTGGTATACATTCCTTATCATAAATAAGGACAATGTTGCATTTCAGACATAGGAGAGGAACTGAATTTTACAGGGTTTGCATTGTTTTTTGTTTTTTCTTGGGGGGGATTTAGTCTTTTTTTTTTCTTTTAACAATCGAAGTTGTAGGAAAAAAAAAAAGTATACCGCAACCCTAGAAAGCAAATACCCAATAACAGGCCAAATGCAAGAAAATATATAGAAAATCATCTTGAACTTTACAAAATGTACAATTAACACATGCTCATAAAACATTTCAAAATAAGTTATATTTTGTCTGTGTGTCCATTTTCCTACCAAATACATTTTATACAGGTTGCATTGGAAAAGGAAGAATATGGAACCAAGACAACAACAAAAATAAACATATGCTTTCACAATGCCTTCTGTCAATGAAAAAATATATATATTACTGATTGCTGAGAACATGCAGCATGCCAAAAATGCAACTATATGTGATATCTACATGGTATGTAGTCAAAACAGATGTGAACAAGCAGCTGAGGAGAATTTTGTCATATGAATGTCATTGCTGCTTTCTGTTCACTTCTGCTGTGGGCAGACACCATGACTGGTGAAAAACTCAGCATAGCCATTATGGTTTCCATTTAGCATGCTAAAGTCTGTTTGTGTTTCCATGCATTCTTTAATTGGCAAGTCTCCCCATCAAATAACTATTTGGAATTCAGCTCGTTACTTTAAATGAAAGAAAATTTGAATCCCTTCTCAGACAGAATTATTTCCTATGCACTCCTGAACCCCTTGGTTTTTGTATTCAAAATTAGCAACAAAATCTTGACTGATTTTTTTAATATATGTATTAATATGAAATATTAGCATTTTTGTGTCGCTTCCCATGGCAAATATATGAACATCCTTGAAAAGCAAAAAGTCTTAATATCTTATGCAAATTTGCAGAAGTAAATGTGTCTTGTTTTAAGGATATTTTTACTAGAAAAAAAAACAAGACAAATGAATTAATAAAATGATTTTTTTTTTGTAGTGCTGTCTATTTATGCAGATGTCATTTTAGTTGAACGTTTGCCCATCTTCAATGCAACATCAAAACTTTCCTTATTGAATCATTCACCAGATGTTTTTGCAACATTTGATTAAAAATTAAAAAGTAAATTTGCTTATTTTAAGATTTGACACACAAAAAAAAGATTAAATGCAGTGCTTTCCAGATGATGCATATTTTCACAGAGATCTACTAAGGATAATTACATAAAATTGTAAAATTTATTTACAAAGCACTGAACTTGGCACTTCATAAAAGTTTTGTCTGTATGCCACAGGAACATAACCATAGCTATTTACAACAAAAATCATAAATAAATAAAAGAGCTTCCAAGCTTCAGTGCGTGAATGGTGCCATTTTTCTTGTTGTCGGTCTCTCACTCAGTAGTTCATTCACACTAAACTAAAAAAATAAAAGAGCATATATAATTCATTCATATATATATTTTGTCATATCTTAATTTCCATATATTGTATTTACACAATGTGATCTCAACAGAGTTTGGCAATCTGAATACAAAGTCATACATTTTCAAAGTTTGTGCTGCCACTAAACTGACAGAGCGTTTAAATGATTAAAAGTCTGATCAGAAACTTAGATCCTGTCATTTGGTCACACGACGGCATTCTCCATGCCAGCTGTTATATTAAATAATTTTCAAAACTATGGAATTTCAGTGTTTATAGTTTACAATATAGATACAGTATATGGACTTCTTCGCCCATATAGTCATACAAAAATATGCCATGTCCAGCCTCTCCACAATTGTGAATAGATTCGATGAAATGATCATTGTTCATTAACATGCATGGGCATTTGTCCAATGTAGTTATTCAGCAAAACTTTCTTAGTAAAAGTTAACAATGTGACAAGAGAGAACCACAGTCAAGCAATACATCATTCACACTTGAATATAAAAAAACGTTCACCTTAATTTTCCAACATCAATATCTGCTGGAAAATGTATTAGATTAGCTCTGAGGTTGATTATTTCCCCCTTGGAAATACAATGAAAAAAGGGGGAAAATGTTTTCGTTCCAATGCAAATTTGGATCTCACTTTTGCTGTCATGTTCATTCTCAACTCTTATTTGCACCCTCCAGCTGTCTGTGAAACTGACAGAACATAAAGTGGCCATGAACCATGGCATATTTCATATTTAACCAGCATTGTCCTGAAAAGCACTGCTGCAACAATTACAGCAATGAATCAGCAGCTAGATGGACAGATCTGTCATCAAGTGGAAGCCTAAATCACAGAGACTAAGCTCCTTGCGTTATCTCTGAGATTTCTTTACCATCCAATGGCGCATAGTGGTTTCACTTGTTCCCTGAACAGTCATTTGTAGAGTTTGTTTAAGGCCGAGTTAAATCTTAAATAGACTGGCAAAGATTTCCACTGTCAAGCAAAAAGAAATTAATAAAATAAAAAAACAAAAAGGAAGTAAATGCACATTTTCCTTCCATGCAAGGACCGTTCCTTGAGATGTTCCATAAATTATATCAACAGAAAAACACAAATCAAAGTATTGCTTTCCTAAGGGCCTTGTCGAGAATTACAACACAAAGTGAATGCAAGCACACAAACAATAAAACATTTGTGTGGTTAGTGGTTATTTAACATACTCAGATAAGTGGTGTATATAATAGAATAATAATGTAATTTTATCTATGTACATATGCATACACACTCTTGTGTGGGTGTAGGATACATGTGCATGTAGAATAAATCTGACGCCATTATTTTTCACTGCAAATTCTGTCTGCAAGTTGGAATTAAGTCACATACTCTTACACATACGGCTTGAAGCTATTATTCAGAGACTGTCAAATCATTGGGCAAACGATTGTCTGTCCAAGACTGGACTTCACTGTTGATTGATATCTTGGCAGACGAATTACTCCGTGAAATGTTTAATCTAGTTCCAAGGTGTCTCTCAAAGCTGTAGACCATTCCCTTAGGCTTGGTATATTATACAGCTTTCACGCTGCTCCACATGGAAAACAGAAAAAATGCCCAGCAAAACCTCTCAAAAAAGTGCTTTCAACTAGTTTGATGTCTTTGAGACCTTTCTCCAAACCAGGACAACTTGTCACTTATCCTCTCTTTTTGCCTTCCACTCATTCACTGTTCTCAGACTGGTGAGAGATATTCTGCATGGTCGTGACAGTTTTTACCCCTTACAGGTGTAAACTTCTTCTCTTTGTGTGCACTGTTTGCATTCAACATAGCAGCACCAGCGCACCTGGCACTGACACGGTCTCGTCACCACCCGGCTCTGAGTGTTGTGGCCCCTGCCGCAGCAGATGGCCTCACAGTTCTTATCCTTGTAGCATTTGCGGGCCATGGTGCCTGCCGAATACTTGCTAGGCCTGCAAAAACTAGGCGAGTCCTCGATGTGAAGAAGGTCAAGGGTGCGGGGAATGAGGTCCGGTCGAGGGCCCGGAGGGGGCTGCTGCCCTTGGGATCGGGTCTGGGAGATCTCCCCCTCCCCAGTCGCCTCATTGGTGGAGCTGACCACTCTGATTGAAGTCTCGTAGCGCTGCTTGAGCTGCTTGCCGATTTCGTGGAAGGGTGCCAGCTGCCTCCAGCATGTTTGCACGGTACACGAGCCCGAAACTCCATGACACTTACAGGTGGTCTCCACCCCCGCCTTGATCACCTGTGCGGGACAAATGTTAAAAGTAGTCAGACTACACACATCAAAGGAATTACATTCAAGATTTTTACCAAACATCAACATTTACGTCTCCAATTATCTCAGCAGACACAGCACAGCGCTCAGCTGCGATACATCAAAGACGCAGTAAGTGCAGTGTTTACCAAACCCTTATGTTGCCGCTCTTATTGATAAATCTGAATAGGTCAGTTAAACAGATGGGCAACGCTATTTACAAAACAAGTATTTCAAAAGCACATTGAAGCACTGACTTTGATGTTCCCACATATTTTGATTGCTTTTACCCTTCCCAAACAAAGACCAAAGATATAATACAGGCCATCGAGGAGTAGGGCGTTATCGTCATTCTTACCTAACTGCCATAATTAGGGTTTTATCAAAAGCACCATCAGTTGTCATTAAAAAGCGGTGCTTTAAAATATGTCTGTTATATACAATTTTAAGAAAAGGTAAACTAAATATGTAATTATGATAGCCTTGGTAACTTTAATTTCAGTCACAAGATGCTAAGTGTGTCACAACCCAGGACTGTTTGTTGTGTTTTCACTCCCCATGTGCTCTGTGACCTAGGTTCTGTCTATGTCTGATTGTGTCATCATGTTCAGGTGTGTCTCATCAATTATCATCCCTATATAAGGCTGCGTTTACACTTGGCATTAACATGCGACCTGTATCTGGATGTTGTCCACATACACATTGAAAAGACAAGTATAAACGTGCATCTGAACGGCATGTTATCCGATCAGCGTGTCCTGGTCCAGAGGTAGTCAAGGATGCATTGTGATCGGATCTCAGTGTAATGTAAACGCAATCCAGCCATCGTGTCTGCATTCGCAGGTCGACATCACGCAAAACGCTGCTCCCTCTCTCCAAAACTGTCAGAAGAACAGAGCACTAGTGAGACTCGTACATTTATTCAGTGAAATATTCACTATTCGACCACTTCAGGTCGACTTTGCACCACAGACTTATTTAAATATTGATCCAATCGGTTATCCAGATCGAGAAGTTAGCTGATGTTACCAAGTGTAAACACGCCATGTCCTGATTGACTGATGATCCGATCTGCTTCATCAAATCACGGTGATCGCATGTTAATGCCAAGTGTAAACGCAGCCTTGTATTCAGTTCAGTGTTTCTTTGTCCAGTATTACATTTGAATTGGTGTGTGTCGACCCCTCATCTCTGTGGATTATCTTCATCCTGGATTCTATTAAAATACTTGTTGAACTTATCTTCGTCTTTGTGTGCCTTCCTCGACACAACCTTGACAAAGTGGAGGTTTCCTGGTGGTTTTTAAGCATCACTGATATATGTAATATATTTTAAACTAACAGCCAGGTCTCGTGGTTTTATTACCATAAATTGTTAATAAACATTCCTGTTCTGTTTTACACAATGCAATTACAAAATGGAAAATGTCATAATTTGGAAACAAAACAATGACTATATCATTGTGTCCTTAAAAAGCATATACTGTTAAAGTGAAAAACCATAAATCCAATGTCTTCCTTGCTAATTCAGTTCTATGCATTGCCCAAACTATCTGTGACACAACACTTGTTGCTTGGTTTTTATTATTTTATATTATTTATATTTGATTTATATGTTGCATCATGCTGTGTAGCTCCTTTGTGAAACTGCATCTTGCTCCACAGTTGTATAATACAGTTTTTCTGAATTGCTCAAACACATTTCTTGAAACCATCACTCATTTTCTCAAAACCTTAAACACAAATCCAAATACTCAAACTAAATTCACGAAACCTCTGACTCTTCCATTAAAATCAAACAATCACTGCAAAACCATTTCACTTGCACTCAAAATCAAACGTGCTTCTCATATCCACACACGAGTCAATAAAATAAACATACAGAGCATTCATTAGACACTACAGAGAAAAATGGAGAACAGCATCCAGAACATTAAAGAAAAAAAAGTATATTGTATTGAGTAAACAATTTTGCAATTCTGTAAAAAAGTATAGTAATTGCAACTGAGTAAGGTGAATATATTGTATAGGCCTACTGTATGTACTGCAAGAATAGTATTGTGCTGAATATTGAATAGTACTGAATGTTTGTATATATTCAGCGCTTGGATACTGCAAAAATACTGCCGTCCAACTGCAAAGGCCAAAAAGGTCAAATAAAACTCTAAATGAATAGCATGTTACAGTACACTCAAATACTGTAAGTTGTGCAATTGTAAAATCAGGGTCAATGAGATTCATTCTGTCTCAGCATCATGTCTTTGTGCTTGAGTCCGGCCTGAGCACTTTGTCCACATCACAAGTAATGTTGTCTTTTTTGCTAGACAAAGAGAAAAAAACCATCTGACAGATCCAGCCTTGATAACACTCTCTAAACCTTCCTCTTTCTCTCCTCATCCTCTTCCTCCACTTCTTACATGTACGCTTCCTCCTCTCCTTCTCAGATTGTTTCCATCTATTGTTCGTATCATCATTCAATCACCTGTTCCACTTTGCACTCTGAACTGGCTCATATTTTGTACAGTTGGTTTGATCACATCTTTAGAAACAAGTGTGAACAATTTTGAATCGTTGTGTGTAAACGATGACAACTGTGCTTTAGTTGTGTTTAACTTTTGCGCACAAATGCATCACAGTGTGACAAGTGTTTAAGTGAATGAGAATGTGTTTAGAGTTTTGCAAAAAGAGTGCATGAGATTTGCTAATAGAGCCTAACTGCCTGAACGTGTTTAAGGTTTAGCAGAAAGAGTGCTTTATTCGACAAATTGATTTAAGCTAGTGAGAATTTAGTTCAGAGATTGGGGTTTAGTGTTTTAGCAATTCAGAAAAACTGTAAACATTACAGGTTTTTTACAAACATTTTTTGGCACTAATATCAGAACAGTGATGTCATTTTTTTTAAAACGCTAAACACAAAACTCACAACTTTACTCCAATTGCTTGGATACAAAACCTAAAGCTAAGCTCATTTGTTCACTAAACTAAAATCACCTATTCAAACTTACACGATTTAGATTTTTTTCAGAATTATCCCTAAGTTGACCTATTTTGTATAGATTTACTGAAAAACTAACACCTATTTAGGTGTTCAGCTACATCTAATTGTTCTGAAATTATTTCATATTTTATATTAAGCCAAATGGGTTTCAATGTGGTAGTATTCTAAATTGCTGCCTTATTCAGTTCTGTATGTTTGGTTTTGAACTTAAGTTTAACAGTTTTTAAAAGAGTGTATAACCAATGCAAATTGGCCTGTTGGTTGGTAGTTTTGGTGGTAGTTGTGTTTGAGTGAGAAAATAATTCATGTAATTTGAAAGCTGTAGTCATTGAAAGCATTTTGTGCCAAAGCAATGAAAAATGATCCACAGTTTTGCCCACATAGACTGTTGTTGTGCTCATTGTGTGAAGAATTTTGATAAAGTGAACTAACAACTGAGATGGGTCATAGCGATCGTAAAAACGGTAACATTTCAATTGTATTCAGTTGAATTACTATTTCAAAATGCAATTTACACATTACATTGGAGATGACTGTTAATGAGATGCTGAGATGATTAATTTCATTACAATGATTTAACCTTCAATCAACTGCTCAAAATGATTGATTTTATGGAAACTAAAGAATATTCTGTAATTAGAAATTAGACTGTAATAAGGACACATTCAAATAAATGTTTTCAGATTTGAAAAAAAAAAAGTTTTGCGGTCCCTCAACCCTTGTTTTTTCTCCACTGCAGTTGGACTTTTACTGGGCTTTAGTGTTTTGTTTATTTGTTTGTTTGTTTTGTAGCTACTAAAATCATTTTTGCCTTGATTCAAAGAAACCGATGTTATGATTTGATTGTATTTAATCAATACTGTATATTTCAAGCAGAATTTGTTTTAAGATTCCACTGTCTGTAGTATTCTCTCTTCTAGTCTGTTTACAGTGATGTATTTATGTAGTGCCATAATAAAATACATATCACATATTTTGTACTACAATATTTAATGATTGTACAAACAACTACACAGTAAAACTGTCTGAATCTTGTGTGCAGGTGATCTAAATTAATGTTCCGATGATATTTCATAATAAATAATATATCAGTTATTTAGCTATTTTTTTCTTTTAATATATGAATGTACAATGCAAAATTGAACACTAGGTACTGACGACCATTTTGAATTTTGTGTCTAAAGTTTTGAAAAAAGACATCAAGTTTCTGAAATTAGTGTCAATGTGAAAACAGTTGTAATAAATGATAGACAAATGTTTTAAATTGAGAAGAGATGCCATAAAACCATAAAACTGAACTGCTGACAGAGGTAGCTACTTAAATTTCACCGCAGTCTTTGATCCATTCAACATTTCGGTAAGAATGTGAACTTTAAGATATGCATATAAAAGGTGCCTGTCGGCATTTTGTGTTAAACAAGTGGGGGACTAGTTCAACAAAACTTCATGTTTCTCATTCATGTTTCTGTCACACAACATTTCTCACATTATTTATGATTCCCATGATCCCCATACTTTTTAATATATCTTAGTAGCCTACCTTTATCCCTACATTGTTGTTGTGCATATCTATCCGGGCGCGGAGATCCTTGTTGGACCTCTTACCCAGGAAGTCTTTGACAAATTTGTTGCTGTACTTGAGGTTGTCTCCACAGCCTCCCCACTGCCAAGCCTTGCGGTTCTCCAGGTCAGGAGCCTCGTCACAGGTGCAGCGCTCCATGCGGCCAGCGCTGCAGGCTTTGGCCATGGCGTGGGTCAGGCCTGCTGAAGAGATGGCATAGAGGAATGCTGTCTCCTTGAAGCCTGTGTGGAACATGGAGATTACGATGCAGCCAATAGTTAATTCCTGACCTTCAATCCTGTGATTTTACAGGGAATGCTAGTAACAGTTCCAAGCCCCCCCTGTACTTACTTTTGTTCAGCAAGGACACATTAAATGAATGACATTAAGCCATTTATGATGTCACAAAAGATTTCTATTTTCACATGAATACTTTGTTCATCAAAGAAACCTGAAAAAAACTAAACCTGAAAAAAAAGTATCATAAGCAGTTATATTTAATTTAAATAGTCCACTTTAGACATTCTACCAACTAGTAATTTTGCAACTATATGTCAACTAAGGGTATGTTTACAAGACAACAATTTACTGCAAAATGGAATAGTTTTTCCTTTACTTTTTTGAAAAGTTTCTCATACAGGCGACAATATTGCGAAAACAATCGCTGTTCTCATGGAACTGAAAACGATTAAACTGCTTTATTAAGCATGCCAGGCCAGTAGTTGGCGATGTCACTTTGTAAAGAAACTCGCGCATGCCTATAGACTGAACACATAATATGTGTGCCCATGACGTCACTGTTTTCACAAATTCACGTTTTTATAGTTTACATGGAAACTATACTGGTATTGTTTTCAAAAACTTGCACTTTGAAACCCTATTTCAAAAGGTTGCGTTTTCCTACCCAGGCTCATTGGAAATACGTGCCTCTATCTACATTTCTGCAAAACTCTAAATACTTATTCATACAAATCGCTGCAGTTTCCAGTTGAAATGAACACTAGAGGCAGTAAAACTTTTTCCCTAAGAAAGCCTAAATTTCACACAATTCCTGCACAATATTGTGTTGTGACTTCAAAACACTTCTGACATGCTGCGAGATTTGAAAACTGATACTTTTGAACGTTAGCATCACATATACAGCTTCATATATTGGTTTTATAATGTAGTAGGTTTGCTCAGTAGCTCACACAATACGGCGTTGCACTTGTGAAGTGAAGCGCTCCGGTACGGAGGTTCACCGGTACAATCCCGTGAAACTACGGTTCAACAAAACAGCTCAAACCTGTGTAGAAGGAAGTTAAAATAGCACAGTTGTATTAGCGAATGTGTTTTTATATCCCTTTTGCATTCGTTAACACTATCAGGCTAGTTTAGGTTGGGTTGGGTGTAGGGCAGAGGTGCCCAAACTTTTTCTTATGAAGGGCCAAAAATCCAACTTGACTGAGGGCTGTGGGCTGGAAATAAGAATTGCATTATACCAAACTGTATTATATTAAACTTTTATCAAATTATATGTATTATAGTAAATTTTCTAAGGTCCCCATCATTTATGAGTTCATAATATTTGAAAAAGAATAAATAAAAAAATGTATATATATTACTCTGTAATCTGCTTAACTAATGCAGTTTTATTTTCAAAATGTTATAGTTCAATTAAACTTATAGTACAATGAAAACATAGAAACACTCCCATTTATAGTACAATAGAGTTCAATGCCTAATACAGCTATTCAAGATAAAAGCAATACAGCCATATGCTTGCAAAATCAGTGACCTCTAATGAGAGACATGAAGCCGGTCCTTATTTTTCAAATGTTTTCCATTAATGCATTATTAACGCATTATTTTCCATATTAACACATTATTATTATTATTATTTTGCTATATGAAGAGACTTTCCAAAAGTGCTGATATTTCAGCAGTATCAGCACTGGGACTGTCAGTCAATGCAGTTACATTGTTACACAAGTAGGTGGTGGCAAGGAACTGTCTTTATGAGTAGTCATCGTTAAACCGATCTGTTCATTTAACTAATACACATAAAAATGCTGATTCATTCATGAATGAAACATGGTGTTGAAATTAATTTAACTTTGAACGCCACTTAGTAAGGCTCAATAGTAAGGCTCAATCGATGATCAACGCATTATCTGGGTAATGCCGAAGCTGATGTTTCATTTCATAGAGAACAATGCCATTGATTCAATGCATTGAACAGCGCTGAGGCCAAAATCCCCTTAAACACTGAAAGGATGCTATGACAAAGATATTGCTTTTCATCTTCTGAAGAAGGACAGACGGAGGTAATCGCACACACTTCAGTTCCCCTGTCTCTGTCTGCTCTGTGTGTGTGTGTGTGTGTGCGTGTGAGGAGCTGCCTGAGAGCCCCGCCTCTACCTCATACACAGATAGTGTTACGTCCTGGGACATATAAAGCTTGTTTTGTTTAGTTTTCCCTTTGTGTTATTGCTGTTGTTTATGTACACTAATGAAAATATGTATTGTGACTTGTGTGAGGAGTCTTGCTCTCTTGCTCTCTCTATTTCTCTCTCTCTATGCCTAATTAGGAGCAGCTGAGGATAATTTGTGATGAGGATCGGGAGTGTTGAAATAAGGAGAAGATGACAGTGGCTAAGCGGGAGTTGTTTGGTGTGCACGCGTTTGTCGTTGCTCCCCTCCGCGATCGTGGTTTTTGCTCTTCGTCTCCTGCTCCAGACTGATGTGTGCTATTGTGTACTGTAATTTGGCTTGTGTGGCTGACCAGTGTATTCATTGTATGCCTTTTCCAAACGCCGTATTTTAATCACATTAATTCACCATTAAAATGGAGTCTTCGGAAGCTGAAAGGAGCACGTTTGCCTTTTTTCTTTTTGTACATTGTTTTCTCCTGTTTTCCGACAGTTAAGGAGTCAGGGAAGGCCCTTGTCATTTATTTTGGGAGTTTTAGTTAGTAGACTCTAAAAGTAGAGTGTGTTTTGTTTATTGTTTTGGCTTGTACCTCTCCTGGGGGGTATTCCAAAAAGCAGTTTATGTGACATACCCGGGGGTATGTTTGGGGATAAGCGAGCGGATCACCTCAGCTTTCGGTTCCAAAATCGGAGGTTACTTTCAGGGTATGTAAGTAACCATAGTAACTTGCTCTCTGAAGATAACCTGCTCCGGAGCAGGTTATGTTCCAGGGTTAGTTCACTTCAGCACACGTGTGATCTACTGACGAGCCTTCAGTGGGTGTGACAGATAGCGCACAATATTATATAATATTACAATATAGTCTATACCTATTTATATATATATATATGATATGTTAATGATGAAGCGCTAATATAAGGTCATATATTATTCTAATATGGTTATTATATTTATTTTATTGGCATATATAACAGTTACTGTTAGAGATTATAACTATGCCAAGGTAATGTTTAAGTTATTATATATGTTTATTTATTACATTTTATATTATCATCTCACACATGTATCGGCATTTTCTATAATGTCTAAATTCTAAATCAAAATACATATCTGATATGATTTAATATATAATTAGCATCAAACAAACAATATAATTCATATTCTCAAGGATTAAAAATTAAACGGAAAAAAAAACCGATTGCACAACTATCAATTAGGTGGCGATATGCACTAAGCATGTGAACTGAACAAAAGAAGCATGGTGAGCTTTTTCTTAGTGTCCGTTTTCATAGTGACTCGTCGATTCGTCGCTCTGTTGAGAATGTCTTGAGCCTTAACCAGGAACATACTCTGAGTTGAATGAACTTACTCCCGGACACGTTTTTGGAATCACATACCTCGAGTAAGTAAGGTTTGGGGTTAATCAACCAAAAGTTCAGGGTTTAGCTGACGGTAAGTTAACTGTGCTTTCTGGAATACACCCCTGAAGTGAATCACTTCCTGTTTGTTTTTCCTTTTGTAACACTTCAAATAAAAAGCCACTATGTTGGTAAAATTGACTCTTCTCTAAAGTGTAATTTTTTATGAACTGGGACAGGAGAGGAGATACGGATAATTGGATCCAAGTCCTTTTATTTTCCTTTTATTTCCATAATAAAATATGCGAAATATGCAATAAAGTACAAAATATCAATTTTGCAGAAACGTCGCCACAAGCACATATTCAGACCTCCAAAATGCTGTTGTTATGTAAATGAATGGCCAAAAGGCATAAAAAGTTTTCTGTTTTTAGTTGAAAACAGTGTTGTGTAAACAGCCTCTAGCTCTCATTAGAGTATTAGACTTTCAGGTTATGGTTAGGGTTAGTAAAATAAGTTTACCTGTACATGCATTTACCCATAGTCAGTAGACCATCAATATTGTGTAGGCATTGTATAGATCGCACACTACTTACCTCTCTTTAAAATGTTAGCCCTGTAGCGGCCCTCTAAGGTGCAGTTCCATCTCTCAAAGCGAAACTGATACTGGCACTCTAAGGCACTCATGCTGATGGCCTCCATTAGAGTCTCAGCCACGCCAGGGTCCCGTCTGCACATTCTGCGCTGTTTCTTCTCCAGTTTGAGTCGATCACACAGCTTGTAGTGTGCCTTGCCCGCCCTTTCGTCTGGCTGTGAGCTCAGTGGCAAAATGGACAGGGGTTCATTACCTGTTAGCCTACAAAAGAGAGCAATAAAATCACTGTTACTGAGGAATTGTTTAAAGGCTATTTTTTAATGTTATATATGAACATCGGAAGAGATGTGTCAGCCAGTAGCTTTTACCATTTAGAAATGGTGTCCCAGACAAAGACCAAAGTCCAAAATGGACCAAAATGATACATTTACTGTAATATACCATTACCGTGATATAAATGTACTCATACCATGGCATATGATTTGGATAGTTCCACCAACCCCTGAGCCTAGTTTTTGCAAGCATGCTTCAACACATTGAGCCAAGCTGTATTTTGGCCAATGCTAGTTCAAGTCTTGAGAAGTTCAAGAAATCCAATACAACAGACAAACAGTTTGTGATCTGTCTATATTGCACTGAAGTTCAATGGGTTATACAACTTTGTACTGAGGACTGCATATTGCAATGGCAATGAATCAGATTTTGTAAGAGGAAAATGAGAAAAATCCAAATTCACCCTCAAATCACCCAACTCTGTTTGTTACTACTTGGCAAGGCAGAGTACATCACAAATCAATAACATGCATTGGGGACAATGTCGTAAGAGAAAATTCTGGTCCCAAATTTACGTTTTCTTTCATTTCTTTTTTTTCTGAAATTACAGCTGTTCTTACAGTTTTTTACAACAGCTAGGACATATTTCTCAATACTGAAGTCACTTTTTCAAAACTCTTCACACAGTTCTCCTAACCATCTTTCATTTTCAACTTGACACAGCAGTTCATTTCACATTCAAAATGCACTAAAACTACCAAAACACTTCTATAATGTCTCAAATCAAGGCATTCTTACATGACACTTGAAAAGGTTTTCACCAAACAAACACACCCTGATAGCACACATACATCACAGAGACGTCTATTTGACGTCTGCATTTACATCTGCAAGACGTATTTTTTAGAGTGTTTGCTCATCTGCAATACATCTATAGGACGTTTCCTATCAGATGTCAAATAGACATTTAGAAAATGTCTTTAAGATGTTTATGATTTAGAATGTATGTAAAACTGACATCTTAGAGACGTCTATCAGATGTTTGTACACAGCAGATGCTTTAAAGGGATAGTTCACCCAAAAATGAAAATGATGTCATCATTTACTCACCCTCAAGTAGTTCCAAACCCGTATAAATGTCTTTAATCTGCTGAACAGAAAGAGAGATATTTTGAAGAAAGTTTGTAACCAGGCTGTTTTGGGGCACCATTGACTTCCATAGTAGGAGAAAAAAATACTATGGAAGTCAACGGCTACCATCAACTGTTTGGTTACCAACCTTCTTCAAATATCTTCCTTTTGTGTTCTGCAGAACAAAGACATTCATACAGGTTTGAAACTACTTGAGGGTGAGTAAATGATGACAGAATTTTCATTTTTGGGTGAACTATCCCTTTAAGCGATCTTTAAGCGACATCTTGTAGACCTACGTGTGCTATCTGGGCTTTATCACTCGTAACACAACAACCTAAAAAACACTAACAACAGGCAGCACTACACAATATTTTGTTTTGTAAAATGTCTTTACAAAACAAGAATCATACTCTCTACTGTTTATAATTCACTGCAGTATATGTTACATGGTCCATGTTTACATTACAGTGCAAAATTATTCCTAAGTTTTCCCCTTTTGTATAGATGGTAATGAAAGTGAAACACTTGTGAAGATGTTCAGCTACATGCAACTGCTTTGATGGTATTTGATTTTTTACATTCAGAATTGAATCTTATTCATTTTTGTACTGTGCTAGGATTTTAACTTAAGTTTTACAGTTTTGAAAACAGTATGTAAGCGTGCAAATTAGCTTGTAGTACATCAAGTTTTGGTGGTGTTTGTGTCGAAGTGAGAAAATAATTCATGTAATTTGACAGATGTCATCAATGAATGCATTTTGTGCCAAAGGAATGATAAATTATCCACAGTTTAGCCCACATAGATTGATGTTGTGCTTGCTGTGTGAAGAGTTTTGAAAAAGTGCCCTAAGTATTGAGAAATGTGTTCTAGCAATTGTAAAAAACTGTAATCGAGTAACGCCAGTCAAAACTCTGATGAGCTGATAAGCTGCAGAGGTAGACCCGTATGTTTATTAGTTTATAGTGGCGCCCTTCCAAAACAAAACTGATTGTGTGGAATATCATATCACGGTATCTGAGTCCAATACTGACAATAGTTATTATAGACTGAGTGTGTGTGAAGCCGCGGTCACACTGGACCTCCTGTATGCAAACTTTCTACAGGCACTGCAATGAACAGGATATAATGTCACACTCCAGGGCTTTAGTTATTTATTAATAATGCAACACATAAATTCAAAATGTGAACATACATAATCTATACATAACACTGCAATCCATTGCAGCTTGAATATTTTAATTAAGTCAAGTGGTCTCTCTTTGATGTTTAGATTGACCTGTGAGGAGAAGACTTTGGACCAATAGACAGAGTTCACCAAACTTGAACTTCTGTACGCAGTAGAATGCAGTATTTCTTTTCGTGAGCTTGTGTTGCTTGTGTACATACATTAGATAACATCAACAACAATCACAGAAATATCAGCAACCAAGCTAAGAACAAATAAACACACATTACTTATTTAGCAGTATTTAGCCAATGTCTCGTGTTTTAGACATGGTGTAGGCAGCATGCGATGGAGCAGCACCTCTATTGTCAATTTATTTTAGAGCATGCAAGCATAAAACACACTGGCTGGGTCTGCCACATAGCTGGCGAACATCTAACCAGCATTCTGCGGTTTGTGACGAGGAGAGCTGAGAGTTACTTTCATAACACATACAGGGGACAAGACTGTCAGCTAATGACCATATTGGTCACACCAATTGACAGCACTGGCAGGGCAGTAGCTCATTATGTGTAATTTCTGGGTTCCTTTTACACATTCAATGAGAGGCAAAGAAATAAATGGATTTACAAAACTCACAGACTCAGGTCTTAAAACACATATGTTATTATAGTGACGATTATAGCTTTAAATCTGCCACTTTTGTCTTCTAATATAAGTGCTGGCTATTATTAACTACAACCTAGGGGTTGCCCAGAAAACATACATCAACAGAGCAGCAGATGTTGATGATAATGACAGCACTGGAGGGTTCCAGAAGTATTCTGCTCTGATCACTTTAATATAATTTGGCTGAGGATGTCAAGACACCAAGTTTTTTGGCACTAGATACTGATTCTTTTCATGCAGCTAGATTTCCAAATGTTCATGCAGTATATTCTGAGCTTGAAAAGGAGCTGCCTCATAAGGAAATCATGACATAAAAACATGTTTATTCAGTTGCTCAAAGGTTTCATGCAAAAATATAAGGGGGTCCACTTGTGTTTTTATTCAGTTGTAACCTTCAGGCTTGTACATCTGGATTACTAATAATGGGGGGATTCTGGGGGTTGGGGGGGGGGTAACCCTAACATTAAGTGAATGTGTGGGGTGCTCAGAAATGACCACAAAGTTCTTGATCGTTTCATGAATGAGCTTGACCTATGTGGTCACATACTACTTGGCGATATTGTCTGAACATTTTCGAGTCAAGTCGAGTTAATGGCTGATTATGAGGTGTATGCCAAAACGCTGTCTTACATTATTTGTCATCTCTTGAAAACACGAGGGGTTCAGGGTTCAGGTTGTTCGAATAATTTGCTGTCAAGAAACCGCAACTGCATAATCCAATTAGGACATTAGACACACTTGTGGCTTGCCTGTGTGATCCTGTAATATCCTGCCTCGCAGAGAGACCACCCTCAACGTACCAACATACTACGGTTCTCTGGAAATGGAAAAAAGGAATGTTCAATTCCTCAGCAAAGTGTATCTTTCCATCATAACTACATCCTCATATAGTGGCTATGATATACTTGCAATTTCTTCTACAAGTTTTAGTTCCAGCTCAGACGTGAAGGCAGACGGTAAGTGTAACCTCAATATGCATACAAGTGCAATGACGCTTCTGCAGCGAAGCTGACAAAATAAAATATATAATGCAAATGGTCATGAGAGCCAAAAATACAGTCTACAGGTTTCATTCCAAGTGCTAAAGGGAAATTCTGAACACATAACAGATTTAAACAGGTGGCTGCAAATGTCTGTGAGACATTTCTCTCGGGAGCCCTGACGAGGCATGAGTTCAGCATGTTTAAATGAACACAAACACAATATTGTAAGCTGAAGCTAAGTGTAAGGAATCTGTTTACTGCAGCAATTTGACATCTATTGACAAGTTATGGAACAGAAACTAGGCAAGCAAAGACCTGCAAAAGCATATTAACAACACCCACATCCATAGCTTATTTTATAATGACAGTTTATCCCTCTGCAACAGAGCCGTGTTTAACGTTACAAGCGAACTTCATTCATTACTACCTAAGAAATGCTCAATGTACACATTTGATATAAACTTCAATCACTCCCAAGTAACCATTGCTTAATTATTATCAAATACCAAAGACACAACAATTAAACTAATTTAAGCTTTAAAATATGCATTGTTCATGGCTGTACTGATTCATTAGCTTTATACTTTCTAATAGAAGTGCCTGAAACTTTAGTAATGCAATCATTGTATGAGGCCCAAAACATACTGTGCAAAAGTATGTGAACACAAACACTTCTAGCTTATGTTACATTGCATGGGGTACCATTTGTAATGCAACTGAAGTACTCGTTGCCACAAGAGCTGAGAGGGTGGACATACTGTCATTTTTCTTTTTCAAGTCAACTACTGTCATGGCAGAGCAACTTAATTACAAATTTCTTGCATAAAGTTTGTTTCTGGCCCAAAGCAAAACATATTCATTCAGTCCTTTAAAAAGGATTAAGAGTTCATTATCAGCCGATAACATACACACCAGAGGCATGTTGGGCCGTATGAATTCAAGCAACTGAGAACAAACTGACAGATCTCACAGAAACAAAACAACAATTTCATGTCTGGCCTCTGAGAAGACTTTGAGACATGCTTCTATCTGAAACACAAAAGCTACTATGGAACTGGAGAGCTGCCAGAGACACTGAGCTCCACTAATCCCTGGGCTACTGGCGATGGCTTACAGCCCAGTATTTTTAGCCTTTTACCCAGAGTGCTGGAGGGCAAGCCTGGATGTGTGAGAATGGAGAGCAGTCAAGTATTCAAGCTTTTGAAAGATGAAGTCACCTCAGCTATGTGTGAGCTTTTATGTGTGTTCTTTTTCCAAAACTGTATAGATTTGACAGACTGCTCAGAGTCTCTACAGTATGTCAATAGAGACTAGCAATAAATCTTACATTGAAGTTTTATCTCTGGACAAACCTTTGACTTCTTCAAGCAATATATCACCCAAAAAGGAAACTTGCCATTGCATTATTTACTAAACCTCATGCAGTTCCAAAACCATGTTTTGTTGTTTCCACAGCACACAAAAAAAGAGACTGTTTGAAGAATCTTTTCACAGCTCTTTTCTATACAGCTCATTTTCATAACAAGACGTTATGACTCTAAAATCTTAGTCTCCATTTGGCATATTTAAAATGGTGCATGTTATGGTAACTGTATAGTAAAATGTTTATTAAAATTATGTTTCAATATCAAATTCTTTATAAGGAATAAAATCAGACAAAAATTGTAAGAAAGAAATCAATACATAAATCATACTTTTTTTCAGACTTTCCAGCTTATCCACATGCACATTTTGGAATAAACAAATCGGCTGTTTTAACTGTTAGACAGGACTTATTAAGAACTTAATTATAAGGGTGACATGTTGAGTGTTGCAAAACTTTGATCAAAAAGACAATTATCTCTTTAAAATTTTAGGTAGGACTACACCCAGAATATTGTGTGTATTGAGTGTACATCTTCCATTCATATTATGAATAATTGTGTTAAAACACTATAGGTTGTCACTGCTGTCAAGGAAGATTCCACTCAACAATATGTCTGGATGCATTATTTTTTTTTTTTAATTGCTTTGGTACTAATTTACACACACAACTTAGTATTAATTGCACAACAGGTCATGAAAAAATCATGTTGTTTAAACATTCAGATGATCACTATGTTCAAACTGTGTATGTGTGTGTTTCAGAGAGAGAGAGATGTGTAAGTCGTGAACACAGAGCAGGATATAGTACACGGAGGAAACAAACAATGACTGTATGCATCAGACTGATCAGAGATGCATCCGTACGAAGGAGTCAGATGGTTTTGTGCTAGAACAGAATTTGCTGCCAATATGGTAAATATATGACAATAAATAGGGTAAATGTCAAGGTCTCTTGTTCTTCTAAATCAGAAATGCTCAATCCTGCTTCTGGAGATCCACCTTCTCAGAAAATGTAGTTCCAACCCTGCTCTAACACACCTGTCATTTTCGTGTGAACTTAAATACCTTGACTGACTGGTTAAAGTCTTTTTGAGATTAGTGCTGGAACTAGGCATCGCAGGAAAGTAAGGTTATGTCTAGAACCTCATTCTTTTGAACTCTCGTGAGATTCATATTTGCTGCTGCAAAGTTAGGGTTATGGAACTGCAAATTTGAATTCCAGAATCAATCAAAACCAGACTAGCTTGCTAACTTTTCTGAGAAGTCAGCTGAACACATCTGATACATACAAATTTAAGCCTTTTTTACAACAGAAAATACGAGGAAAAACTGAGGAAAACACACACAAAGGCAAATGCAAATATAACAGCTAAACAGTTTAACTATCAAACATTAAAAAAAGAACCAACCGATATCAACCCACCATATCAAATAAGAACCAATTATTAAACTGATGAAGCAGACTTCTATACACTGGCGATCAGCCACAACATTAAACCACTGAAAGCAGCAGGTGAACAGCCAGCCAGTTCTTGAATTTCATGTGTTGAATGCAGGAAAAAATGGGCAAGTGAAAAGTGACAAGGGCCAAATAGTGATGGCTAAATGACTGGGTCATAACATTTCCAAAATGGAAAGCCTTGTGGGTTGTACGCAGTGGTTAGTACCAAAAATAGTGCAAGGAAGGACAACCAATGAACCAATGACAGTGTCATGGGCGCCCAAGGCTCATTGATGCACGTGGGGAGCGAAGGCTAGCCCAATGTCAGATTCAAGAAGATCTATTGTAGCTTAACTTAATGCTGGCCATGACAGAAAGACGTGACAAACAGAGTTCCCAAATGACCGCCTGAGCAAGTCCTGGGCCCAGAAGTGCCAGATTGGTCACGCCATGGGTCAATGAAGGTTGCCAGGTCTGATGAATCATGCTGTCTTTTAAATTAGCTGGATGGCTGAGTGCATTTTTTTTACTAGGGAGATATCTTTGAAATGTTACTATGACATGTACCACTTACCTAAAGATTGTTGCAGACCACGAACACCCCTTCATAGATCTCAATCCATTTGTGTAACTATAGGATGTGCTGGACCAAGTAATCCATGGAAGCCTCACCCTCACAACTTACAGGACTCAAAGGAATAATTTAACCAAAAATGAAAATTATCCCATAATTTACCCTCAAAGCCATCCTAGGTGTATATGCCTTTCTTCTTTCAGATGAAAACAATCAGCGTTATATTAAATAATATCCTGGCTTTTCCCATCTTTGTAATGGCAGTGAATGGTGCCCGAGTTTTTGAAGCTCCAAAAAGCACATTCATCCATCAAGTAATCCATACGACTCCAGTGGGTTTATGAATGCATTCTGAAGCGAAGCAATGGGTTTTTGTAAGAAAAAAAAATCCATATTTAAAACTTTGTAAACTATTATCATTAACACATCATCATAAATGTGAACACCGGTACAAAGAACGTGAAATAAACTAAGGGTCCATAGAAATACTCAAAATAAGAGTCTCTGGACACTAAAAAACACAGAATACATGTGACCAAATCCTTACCACAGTTTGAGTCATTTTCAACCACATAGACCACAATATAATAATTCTGTCTGATATTTGTCTTGTCTGTGTACCGAGATGTTACTACTTGAAACAAAATTTTAGACTATTTAATATTTTTAGTTTATATATTTTGAGAACAGCCAACTCTTGCTTCAAACGAAGCCGGCTAATATTTATATTTTATTAAGTTGTAAATGCATATTATAGATCGTATTGTGAACTATTCACCCATGTCTGTTTGTATATAAAAAAAATTGACTTCGTAATATTTAATCAAAATGACATAAATTGCTCTTCAAGTAAAAACTATAGACTTACATTAGAACGTTCAGGCGATGTATCTGCTACACTAAATACACTATAGCTAGATCTAAATTTGGAGGATCGTTTATACCATTGTTATATATTGCCATATCAACCAGCTCTAAAAAGCAATCTATGTTAAAGATTTAAGACATTACAGGCATAGCATTATGACTTACTGTAAAGCTTCTTTTGAAAAGATGTGCAATGTGTAAAGCGTTATACAAATAAATTTGACCTGACTCATATTATGAGTCCCAGACCATTTACAGGTTTTATTACAAGTGTTCATATACGGCATGAGATTCTAACAGCACTGGTGTGTTATCTTTAGGGTTGTATGATTTTTCACCGCTTTTTCCATCATGCTCTCTCACAAGAGTCGTTGCTGCAGTTCTGTCACTCAGCGCTTTGGGGCTTGTTTGCCCCTTTTTTGTTACTGTCAGCACTTCATATTACCCGTGACATAACCATCATATGCATTTTCCGTGGTGAGGGTTGAACTAAAATGGTTCATTACACACTATGGAGGTTCTTTCCAGGTTCCTTAAAGTTGTTGTTTGTTCTAAACTCTGTTGTCTGTCTGTTCAGCATATTTGTGATTAGAGCTTCCAATAAAGTGTTTATGAATATTAAAATCAACAAAATGAATAATGGATGAGCACCACAGTAGATTTCAAAGATTTACTAAGTCAAAGACTAAAGATACTGCATACTGACTGTATTGGTTCTCACATGTGGCACCAAATTAATGTTATGAGTTTTGGTCACACGTCACTTAAGGTGAGTGTGAGAGTGTCAAATGACCCCTCTCTCTTTTACCTCGGGTACCAGCTAAGGAATTTCACCTTAACGGTAAAAGAACAATCAAGGAAGTAAATAAAAGGTAAAGTTTGTCAGCTGACCAATCTGGCCTCTTACTTAACTATCAACACAAGGAAGACACAAGTGTAATAAAAGGAATTTTATTAACAAAAAACATAGACAAGGGTAACTAACACAACTACAAATTGAATACCTATTTATGGATAAAGACAAAAGGGCATAACATTTTTAAATGCAAGCAATTGAGTTGGAAGTTACTACGGCAGTTTATATAGAGTAATCGGTACATTTATATATGGGTGGCTATTCTCTATCAGACATATTGCAAGGCCAGGGACTAAGGAATTTACAGTTGTTCACACTTGGTTATAAGAATCAGGGAGAAACAAACAGTTCCTTCTCGTCAAGAGCTTTTATCTGAATGCAAAAGGCATCTGTTAATGTTGTCCGCAGAAACACGATCACACTGAACTGCAACTTGGGGTTTCAAACTTTGCCATTCTCTGTGCTTGCTGTCCACGACATGACAAATGAGCGACATTCCATTCACAAGCTCAAGATCATGACCTTCTGTTAAACAGTTCTTTGCATGCACCATAACGGTAAGTGTTGCATGTGAGCTATGAAATTGTTTGGCTCACGAACAACATGATGTCAGAAGAGAAGAGATCATTTGGGAAAAGAAAAGGCTCCTGTGGGAGAGGAAAGATCAGTGGATAACATAAAATACCTGATGTTGTTCATAGGATGGGAGAGAGATTATAGAAAACAGATGTGAAGAAACAGTATAACTAATCACACTCAAAATCCTGACAGTTTGAGATATGGACTACTAAACAAAAGTTCAGGAGGAGCTTGTTTATCATATGCTTACATCACTCCCGCGACCTTCAACATGCCTTCAAATCTTTAAAGTTAACTTTTTTTAAAACTGTACTTGCTGATAATATTAATGAAATAAAATGCCGCTTAAGTGTACTGAGAGTATGACTATGTTTCTTGACACTTTTAAAAAGTGCACTTTGTAACAGTCAAATTAAAAGCTTCATTTTAAAGTACATTTTAAATCTTTATGTTTGAATAATCATTTGTTATGCTTTAAAAAGGTAGACTTATTTTGATGTGTTGACTAACATAGTATGTAAAGTACAGTTTATTTGGTATTACATTTAAAGTTAATATGTATTTTAAAAGTACTTTTAAAAACTGTAATTGTAAATATATTGAAATACACAACATACAAGTTTCAATAGAAATTAATTTTGAGTGTATTTTAGTTCACCATAGCTTCTTGTACAGTAAGTACATTCAGCAATACACTTGAACAATATTTCAAAGACAACATAAGTAATTATGAAATTACGTAAAGATGTTACTTAAAGTCCTACATGGGGTCAAACCACTCTGAAGTTCACTGTCACGTTTATGTTCTGTTCCTTTACTCTTATTTGAGGTCTCTATTTCCTTCCTCTCGGTTCCTTTGTTAGTGTCCAGGTTTTACTTAGATGCCCGTTTGTTGCCCTAGGTGTGTTTCCTTACTTGGGTGCCATAGCTATCACATTTGTGTCACCTGTTATCATTTGGTTTCATGTTTGTTCCCATGCACACTAAATATAATCCTAAATTAATTTGCTCCACACCAACCGCTGACAAAGGAACGGATTTTAAAAATGTATCCAACAGCAGTACGGGATGCCTCCTCCTCTGACAGGAGATGCTCCGCTGAGTACAAAACACCGTATTTTTTTAGATGTGGCTCAATTGTCCAAGACAACCAATGACAGCCCTCTGTGTCTTTTTCTCCCGGATGGGACTCAGTGGTTAGACGAGAGCATATCTGCTCACAGAGATGGTCCTTGAGGGACCCGTAGTGAGTATTGGACTCGTCTTGTCATTTGTGCAGCCGCCTTCATCAGCTCACGGAGGGAGGCGCCTCCTGAGATCATCCTAGCCTCCCCAAGCCTGGCAACAGACACAGAGCACAGCCCCCACCCCCAAGTCGCACCTACAATGAAGCAGAGTCCATTATTGGCATGGAGTAGGCCTGCAGGCCCTTCCGTCCAGAGGCAGAGCCTGATGCCATGCGTAGCTGACTCTTGCTGAAATGTTGTCCCGTAACTCATAAGCTGGAATTCTCAGGCTATGTCCTGCCTATGTTTCCCACCCCCAAATGGCTCTCTCCCTGCCAGTTCCCTCTGAGGTTTTTTGCTTCACTTCTGCACGTTTCCGGGACCATCCTCCACCTCCTGGCTCCTTACTGCTCCACTGCTCCCTTCCATCTTCTGGCTCTCCTCCTCCTGGTGCTCAGCCTTACTCCCTGACTTTCGTCCCCCCCTTTTTTTTTTTTTCAGCTCGGACTTGGACGCTAGATTCCACCCACCTCCACTGCTCTGTCATCCCTTGGCTCCTGGTTCCCTGGTTTCCCTAAGCTTCATTTGGTTCTTCCAGCCTACGCCCGACTCGTTTCCCTTCCCCGGCTATGACTTGCGCAGTATTGAGGACGCATTTTCTAGTTAGCATGCAACACTTTTTCTTTTGCCCTTGATGTGTCCATTATTATATTGACAAGGAATAGTTGCTAAAAAATTTAATCTGACCATCCAATATTAATAATCCTTTATTAAATGTGTTTTTAAACTTCAAACCCTTGCTTCATGCGATAGATCTATCCATAGTTTCCTCTAATCCATAATATTGATTTCCTCCGTGACAGTCTCTCATCTGAATCAGGAAGAGAATATGCACAGATCAGCCTGTTTACAAACAGAACAAATCCCAAAAAATTCTAACAAATATATCAGAGATGTTGACATGAGACAACCAACAAATATGACTTTTTCACTGGAGAAAAGCCTTATGCTTACTAATCGTATATAGAATTATGGACTAGCCTATATTAATGGTTATGCTGAATTGGTTTCTCACAAGCAAACTCTTTTCAACTTCACAGCATAATTATGGAGTTGCGATATTTAGTTTTTTATCACTGTATTTTCTGGACTCTTCCTTCTAATAGCATTTGAATGGCACCATTCAGTGGCAGAGATCCATTGAATAGCGAAAATTTCTCCAAATCTGTTCCCATATTAAACAAACTTCACATTCCCGGTAACCAACTAACCCACACCATGTCCCTGCTTTGGATCCCCACAAAACAAGTCCCTCACCACACAAGACGTTACATGCTTGAACTAGACACGCGAACTTGCTTTCACACGTTTGACTTGCTGGTTGTTGGTCTCCCGCTGGCAGCAGGTGCCCAATTACTTCCAATGCATGCCATCATCCCCCCCAGCTTCTTTGACCCACCAAGCCTTTTTCTCAGAGCACTCCCCCCCCCCCCCCTGTCTACACGTAACAAAAACAAAGACAGATGTGAGGAAAAGTGTGAGTTACTGGCACAAGCCAAGCAAAAACCTTCGAGGAGTCCATTCGTGTTTCTGATTTGGCTTGGAATGCACTCTGGACAAAAACACGCCAATTGTAGCCAAATCTCAACAGATGTATCAGCAAGATGGATTTAGCGTTAGTCCGTGATGCTCGTTCAGACAGAGTGTTTCAAGATGCTTTAATGACATTTCACACATCACAATGAATGTTATAGATACCAGAAAGATAGCAAGCAAATCGTAATTGCATAATATCTGCTCAGTGTCAGCGAAATGAACCTGTGGCCTCCAACTCTGACCCTGTCTGATCTGACTTTGTTGTCAGAAGAGCTCCTTCAGGATGAGGGGCCCAAGAAACACTCCACTAGAAAAAGAACACCACCTCTACTGGGTACTGAAAAACACCTCTTCCCACTCCAGGGGTAGAAGAACATCTCCTTCAGAGAGCTAGATGAATTTCAGGCTGCTGTGCTCGAGTTCCATCTAGAGTTTGACTGGCTTGGCCCAGCAGGAAAGCAATAGTGGTAGATCCAGCCAAGCAGCAGTGGCAGCCTGTTTTACATCTTTCCGCCCCTACGTGTGGCTGCCAAAATATCCTAATGACTCCCGTCATAATGATCACGCTAAAGCGAATGTTTACCTGTGGGGTGCGGTTAGCATTGCAGGTTAGTGATTACTGGTTTGACAAGTGGATATATAGTAAGACTTGTGCTCATTGTTTATGAGTTTCTGAAT
The DNA here is from genome assembly GCA_018155175.1 of Sinocyclocheilus anophthalmus. Classification (NCBI taxonomy): domain Eukaryota; kingdom Metazoa; phylum Chordata; class Actinopteri; order Cypriniformes; family Cyprinidae; genus Sinocyclocheilus; species Sinocyclocheilus anophthalmus. Next base: position 386,141 of record JADLZN010001989.1, on the reverse strand, counting down.
TGTGAAGGAATTGTGGCAGCTGTGAAGGAGTGATTTATATACAAGTGTTGTGTACTACAGTATGTTAAGAGAGCAGTAACTGGTTAATGTTTTTATGTACTGATAAAAGTGTACTACTTACAGTACTACTTACCATTAGACAATATTTATTTTATATGTACACAGGTTTTACAGCAATTTGAATCTCAGTGTCCTCTTTAGAGGTACAGAAGTCTCCCCAAAGATGCATTTATCCAATATCTTCACTGCCGTACAATCACAAAACTGTCAAAGTAAAAGAGTGGTACATTCAATGACAATGCTTTAATCAGCATATTAAAATATTTTCTGTCTCAATGTTTACAAGTCGCACACATGGAAAAGTTATCTAAGAAACATAGACCCATTATATATATAAACATATAACGTATATATATAGGTATATATCTCTATATATATATATATTATATTATATATATTATATACTTATATCTAATATATATTATATAAAAATTGTGGACGAAAGTGGACTTTAACCAACACGTTTGTCCCATTTTGTACTGGTTTAAATAATTGCACATTTCGAGAAAGAACTTACTTCGAAATCACTCTTGACTTTTCCATCTTCTCTTGATATTTTAAATGGGTCATATGATGCGATTTAATTTTTTTTTTCTCTTTGGAGTGTTACAAGCTCTTTGGTGCATAAAGAAGATCTGTAAAGGTGCAAGACTACAGTCTCAAATCCAAAGAGATATTCTTAATAAAAGTTAAAGTCAGCCACACCTACCTAACACGGCTCGTTCTAACACGCCCCCACCTACATCACTATGTGGAAAAATTAGCATAATGCCGCACAAATGTGCACGCAAAGAAAGAAAGCGTAACTTTATTCCTCGCTGTAGTAGTATTGTTGCCTACCGCAAGTACGGACTACGCCGCCATGTCCTGTGTGTTTCGTTGTAAAAGCGAAGCTACTTTGTTTGGTCTTCCAAAAGAGGCCGATATCTGCTTCGTCATGCCTAGAGCTATCTGTGCTGGTCGCTGAGGAAATCCATCAACTTCGTGCTGTGGAAACTACTTTGTTTGGTCTTCCAAAAATTAACACGACTAGAAATCAGTGGTTAAGTTATATTTACAACACTGTTCCAGAACACTTCAACCCAAATATTCAGATGTGTGCAGCGCATTTTATGGAGGTCATTTCATGATCCTGGTTGAGTAGACTACAATGCTGGCTGTTCTCACAGACTGTAAGTACGTTTTTTAATATTTAAAGAGTTTTTATATTTTAAACATTTAAAGCAATTTTTTTGGGCAGTGTAGAGTAGCGCTCGTTTTTTGTCGTTTCTCCGATCACAAATGCAAACATGGTTTTATTTTGCGCATGCAACACAACGTGTAAAAAGCCAGTAATACGACCTTATAATCCATAATTATGTCCCCACTGGATGCAACAAATTTTTGTTTTTCATGTTTTTGAATCATCGCTCCGTCCTGACAGGGCATCATCACATAATGGTAAGGGCTTAACATTTCCGTCACACGCTTTAGGTATCCGGCCAATCACAACACACTGGATAGCTTTTCAGACCGATGAGCTTTGTAAATCACTCGTTCAGAAGGCTGGGCATAGATTAGCAAACCTTTGAACCTTAACCGCATAAACACATTCATTACACCAAATACACAAAACAATGTTCTTTTAGCAGCACATCATATGACCCCTTTAACACAGTTTTGACAAGAAGCATTGTAATCAGTTCCATATATATCATTTTTAGACTGCAATTAATCATGACCACTCAATGCCAGTCAGCATACAGAAACTCTTCTATATGACGACATGAACACAGTCTGGACCCCTAAAATGATCTGTGAATTCACCAGCACACTGACTGCCTCACAAGAACAAAGTGCTCCCAAATAGCAAGAAGTTGACGGGACATGACAGCAACAGAGTGACACACACAGGATGTGAACGAGTCGCCATGACCTTTAGAGTCACTGTGGGCTGTCAACTGGCACAATAGCCGAGATGTTGAGAAACACCATGTTGTAAATTTGTCAGTTCTAGTCACGATAGAACACAGGAAAACTGCAGATGTACACACACAGGATGGCTAAAAATCAATAAGACACGGATAGACAATCCAGAAACATTTCGCAAAGAAAAGTGTTTTCCATGTGGTAGTGTGGCCAGATGGATGAGGATGAGATGTTTATTCACTCGGCACTAATATTTTGTTTGGCAAGGTCACATGAGTATGTACTTAAAATCATTAACAGAGTTGCCAGTCTGCTACAGCTGTAACCAGGTGTAATATCCAAAGGAAAAGTTAATGGACAATACCTAGCATATCCTAAAAGAAAACTTGATTTCTAAGGGGATTTTGCAGTTTTGTTTTAATTAAATATCAAATTCGTCATTGATGTTTCTCTAAAACTTTTGAAATAGCCAAGTCAGTTGTTGAGATGCACTAACGATAAATGCAAGAGTCTTTGGAAAAGTCAACCTGGTCTTATAAAAATACGTACCTCTGGGAATTGTTCTGCAGCACCGTTTTTACGTACCTTACTGCACGTTTTGCCGCCGTTTCAAAGAGAAATGTCCACTGAGTGGCGCTAAAACATGGGTTCAATACGTGAACCCTGGCACGTTTTTATTACATTGATATAGGTACGTATTGCTGTGTTTTTATTGCGTTGCTTCAGGTACGTATTGCGGCAGTTCAGAATTCAAATATCCGGGGACTGTCGCTAAAAGTTAATGCTCTATCGTGTTGGAAATATGCCCTACACCAAACCCAACCCTAAACCTACCCGATAGTGTTAACAAATGCAAAACTGATATAAAACTACATTTGTTAATGCAACCATGTTATTTGAACTTCCTTATATGCAGATTTGAACAGTTTTGTCGAACCGTAGTTACACAGGATTCAAACCAGAGCTCCTTACTTCTCAAGTACATCTCCGTACTCCGTGAGCTACCGAACAAACCTACCGGCTATGAAAACCCATAGATATGAAGCTGGATATGTGTGATGCTAACTTTCAAAAGCATTGGTTTTCAAATTTCCCAGCATATTAATATTGTTTTGAAGTCATAACATGATATTATTCAAGTAATTGTGCGAAAATTACGCTTTATTAATCGAAACTCTGTAAATTTGTGTGAAAAGGAATAAAAGGTGTCGGAGTTTTACTGCCTCTGGTGTTCATTTCTTTTGGAAACTGCAGTGATATGTACTTATTGGTACGTATTTTGTGTCTTGCTAAAAAGTGCCCCCAGGTACGTTTATGCCATGAGACCTGGTAGGGAAAAGTAGTAGTACATCTTTCCTCAACACGACACATGATTTGAGGTATCGTTCATGCCTGTAGCACAAATGGTGCGGGACAAGTAAAGCATTTAACAAATTAAATCACTTTTTGTTTAATACCTAAGCAATAGTAATAGTGAAGTTTCCTTTGTCAAGCACTATTAATATAATTAATGTGGATTACACTGCTGACAGGACTTGGTCTTGGAAGAATTTGATATGAAATTAATTGAATAAAATTGAATCCACTGACATTTGCTTGTAGATTGGTACCTTATTTTCCGGAAAATGACTATAAGTCACATCAGGTCAACTCACCACACTGTGCGTCTGTACGCCAAGCAAACAGAAAAAAAAAACAGATAAGTACTTAGTGTACAAGTTACATTTTATTATTAAAATCAGAAATATGTAAAATATAGGTAAATAAAATGTTTACAAACAGACTATAAACATGCATTTTATTTTCCTCAACTCCATAGCAAATCCTTTTACTTTAACGGTATTCGACCAGGATGAAAAATTCGTATTAACAACATAAATTATAGAGGCTATCATTATGAATTAAATGCAGTATAAACCCAAGCCAAACAAATTTATCAACTACATACACTTTATATTTTGATGCTCCCCCTATAGACATTTGTTTGACTAAAGTAACTTGCAACTACATGTCACTACCAGTTCATTAAGTATTAGCAGAGTATTAGTATACTGTTAGGCTAGGTTTAAGTGTATAGACTAAGCCTGACATATATGCTTGCAAAGTACTTATAGTCAATGACTACAGATCAAGTGTTAACAAATATTAGCAGATTCTGCTACTAATGTCATTAATGATACGAGTTTACCATGTAGTTGCAGGTACTATAGTAACAGAAATTGTCTAAAGAGGACCATCACAAAAAGTGTTTCCTCAAAAGTTCCTAAAGGGGGCAGTCATCGACTGTTAACCCAAGTGCAGGTTCGCGTCGACGATACCGGGTTTGAGTCATATAGCAGCTCAATTCGCGTGAATCCAAATGTGTGCCTTTTGTGCATGTTTTCGCTGCACTTGATGATAGTCTGCATTATACTAAGTAACTTGGAACCATACAGTAAAATGATAAAAAAAATCATGTGAATTGATTTCTTCTTCTCTGATACGGAACTAGGGCCTGGTCGATAATCGTGCCGAATCGATTTACCGTGATTCGATTTCTCTAGTTGTTTATCAGATGCATCGCGATTTTCTCTGGAATCGATTCTGAGCTTAGATGTTAACAGCAGATGGCGTTCTAATCTAGTTTTTATCCGCACACTCAAACACTCATAAAGAAGAGCGCTTGTGCGTTCGGTAAGCTTGAGTTCATGTAATTTTCCACCTCAGCTCGAATGCGTTTGGACCGAGATTATGAATCCCCGTCCACTGTGAAACATCCTTGTGTCTGTAATTTTCGACAACCTTTTCTGAATTGTATGAATGATTTTTTAGGTTCAAGTGTGGTGTAGGATTTGGAAAACAATCATATACAGCTGTTTCTAAGCATGCAGTGCCATCCCCCCCCCCATGGGTGGGGGGGGGCTACCCCCATTTTTCAAAACTATGCTCAGAATCGACTCAAGAAAGAATCACGATGCATTCGGAAAATCTCAGAATCGATGATATTCAATATTTTCCCAGCCCTAATGGAAACTTGACAAATTTAGGCATAGTTTTTCATATTGTTGTTGTGATCTACTTAAACGCAAAGGGAGACACAAATGTATTTACTAAGGTTATTTTATTTGGAAACTAACCTGAGAAGCAGTACAGACTTCAGCAATAGTCTCCATTTACTCTACGAGACATCTATGAGAAACAATACTAACAGGCCGCAATATCTTAGAAAATAATTCAACTATAATTCAACATAAATGTAGGGGTAGGATAGTAGGACACACACAGTAGGTTGGTGCGTACAGTACCATGCGTGTGGTTAGCATTAGTAAGAGGTTTAACCACGGGGCTCAACACAGGTCAGCTGCTCAGCGATGGTGACTGTGTGACTGGCACAGCATGGGTGCACCACAGAGCTCCACATGACTCTACCTATCGACCTCACACCATGGCACTGAGAACCCCAGCACCCAGTGACAGGTACGAGAGCTGCTCCACTCTCTCATTTGGGTTTCCACTAAAAGCCTTTTCTAAAAGCATGCAAACATAGACCTTAATTATGTGTTTGTCCTTACCATAAAAGCATAAAAAGGGACTTGAGAGGATGGGAATCCTAACATGCTTTGACTGCAGGGATCAGTAACGTAGCATTTATGGTTCTTATTGTAAGCTGTGTGACAATATAATGACATGGCATCTATGACACTGATTCTATGGGCACACTGATACATTGATCATCTTCATTCCAAATAGAAGACCAAAATGTCTTTTACGGAACCAATTAATCTTAAATTGACAGCTATATTAGTTACAGTTATTTATATTTGCTGCTGACAGAAATTATATAGCTTTTTCTACATATTAGAGACTCTCGTAAATCCTAAGTGTACCTTATACTACAGCTACAAGTACTAAAGCTGGTGCCTTGAGGAACCAAAGACCAAAATGCCTTTTACAGAACCAATTAATCTTAAAATTCAAGCTATATTAGTTGGTTATTTATATTTGCTGCTGACAGAAATGATATAGCTTTTTCTGCATATTAGAGACACTCGTGAAATCTAAGTGTACAAGTACTACTACTGATGCCTAGAGGAACCAGTTGAAGTGCCTGAATTTGTGGTTACCATAGCCAAAAGCATCTATTATATATTTATTCAAATCATATATTTGCTACCAAATAATTTAGCAGTTTATTGTTCCCAAGTTCAGTCTTAAAGTCTGAAGTCTGAAGACTGATTCATGCGCATAACCTCCCCTAGCCAAAACCATCTATTGAGACTCTCTGGTTTTTGTTTGTTTGTTCACGTTACACAGGCAGCGCAGTGGTAACAGTCAAAATGAAAAGAAAAGAAAAGCAGCTTTAATTAAAAACTCCTAGTTTGAAGCAATGAAACGGAAAAGGCATGAACTCAAGGTACATTCTTGGTTTGTCTTGCCTACTGTTTTGACATCAACACCCAGTCCATGTAATAAATGTGCATGTATGGTTCATAGCTCAGGGTTTTTACAGTCATCTTATGGTTTTTCAGTCATCTAATCTTGGCTGTAGTCACTGATCATTTTGGCCCAGAGTCCATCCAAAGCCCTTTGTGGTGGAAAACAGCCGGTGGTGAGAGACGGAAAACACATGACATGGTAGTGCCACTAATTAACGTCATTTCATCAATCCTTGACCACCAAAAGCTATTCAGATTCCATATTGGCTTTCCGGTTTTGCCTGGCTATTTGCTCCTGTCTGATGATGCCCATCACTGCATTCCCAACAACAGCCTACATATCTACAAAACACACCACTGACTGGGTTAGGCAGGAGCGGACCCGCCCTCTCTTAAAAAAATCAAGGCAGACCTCCAAACTGTGGTCGGAGCCGTACTACCAGAATATTGAGCCATTTGGATGCAAGTGTGCCAAACACATTTAAAGACATTCCCCAGAGCAATAATACCATATAATCAAGGCAGGGTTGGGATGACTCCTGCGGGAGAAGCCATTCTCACAGCTTGTCGAGAAAGCCATTGAGGAAAAACAAACCGGTAGAAATATAGAGACATGGATTTATGTTTTTCAAGTGGTTACTTGAAATGTCATGAAAGCCAAAGAAATGTTCATAATCTTAAGTGTGTTTATAGTAGAAATATTACACTACACTCTTAAAAATAAAGGTTCCCCATGCCTAAAGATCCTTTGTTGCGTCTAAATGGTTACCATAGAGAACCTTTACAACATCTGAGAACCTTTCGTTTCACAAAAGAGGTTTTTGTGTGAAGAAGGTTCTTCAGACTTACAAAGTAGACCGAGATGGTTCGTTAAACGAACCTCTAACTGAATTGGTTCTTTTTGGACTCCAAATGTATTACTCTATAATGGCATTCGTGCGTTGAAGAACCTTTTTGTAACCTTTATTTTTAAGAGTGTATGTTAAGCTGTCCAGCAATGATACACACTTCGGTGGAGTATTACCTTTAGAAAAGTGAAACACATTTTAAGTGAAACACATTTTAAGTTTTATGTAAAGAAAACATGCATATGATTCAATAAAATGTCTATGGGTGTGTATAGGAAGTGGTCGCATGTGAGGATCTTCAGTTGCAGTCACTGCTATTCTCTGGCACTGAAAGGCGATCCACCGCAGCTCAGGCAGCAGCTCTCATCAACATTCCCAAGCCCAAGTCTAGTCGGGAGATTTAATCTGAAGTTTTATGCAGCAAACTGGGGCTTTCCTGAAAGTCGCGGCCAAAAAATGCCATCGCCAACAGATCAAACTGACCACAACTACCTTTGAATAAAACTGCTGCTCTGTTGACCTTCTCCCTGTATCCTGGTCACACAGCTCTCTGCGCTTATATCTGTTTTTGCCACTCATTTCCCACTGTGCTAAGGTTTCATAAAGAAGCAGATGATGATTGAAGACCAGGACCAAAAACTACTTTTTACAGAAGGGACACCACCCCCTGGTGGAAACATCAGGCACTGTAAGTACTGTTGCACCTAATGATGGACAGGTTGTGACAAAACATGACTCGTTATTTAGTACAACTAAATCAGAATAAATGACAGATGAATTACAGAGTCTGAGGGATAGAAGCACAGTACTTCCTATAGAAATACTGTGGAAGCCTTGGGCCTGTTCTGACTGGGTTCTAGGGGACAGAACTACACCCGAACCAAAACTGGTTGAGCCTTTATCACAGGATTATAATAATGCACATACGCATGCATGTTGTTGCAGTCAACGTCTTCAACACAGGATTTTGAAACATGTGAGTAACAGCTGATGTTAAAGAAGTTGCTAAAGGAAAGTGTCTGACACTTTACCCTTATGAACTGATAAAGATTTTCAATTGAATAGTTCCTTGTTAATAGCTCAAGTGCATTTCACCAGTCTTCCTTGTAAATAACAAGACATCCATCATAACTTATTGTTGAGTTTTGGGATTTTCAAACATAAGCACATCGTACTTTACATCTCTAGAATTATAATTTAGGTGGCAATCTCACATAGAAGTCTTAAATATTTACCCTCATTTCAATTCAGGTTTACTTTTAGGACAGCACTCCCCGGTGAGTCCAGGCTGGCTTCCTCAGGAGATCTGCATAAACTTGTCAAAGCCAGGTACAAAAGAATCTCATTCCATGGATATTCAGGGCTTATTTTCCCCATGTCTTCCCAGCATGTAACCTCTTCCCCTTTCGTCCCTCAGGCTGTTTGAGGTGAGCTCTACACCTAAACAAAAAGTATGCAGCCTCCATATTGCTGTATTGTTCTACCACCATTTTGTCCCCAACCAACCGAACCTGGTCTCCCTGAGACTGCTGTTGAGCACCTGCCGCTACAGACTGGAGGGGACGGGTGGTCAAAACTAAGGCTTTGCATTCTTGTGGCCAGGATGACAATTTCAGCAGCGGCTCAGCTAGGCAAGGAATCCCACCCAACCCTCAGAGACACAGACTGAGGTCTAACAGAGACTGTGTTTAGGTTTCACATACGCTCCACCGCACTGGGGAAATTGGGTATGCAACATTGACCCTCTATTTAAGTAAATCAGTGGCCAGAAGATGCATTCACCTCATGGAAGGTATTTATTTGCACGTTAGTGGAAGCAAGTGTGACAACATGTCAGAAGGTAATAGTTTCATGCTGTTGCTTGCACAAGGTTGAAATGACTTGTTTGATTTGTGATTGTGTCCTTGTCTTGAAAAGTAGCCCCTTGACTGTAGAGTTCAACAAAAAGTCTTACCCATATCAGCGTTCAAAATTAACACTCATTGTGTGAGATAAGAAAGAACACCCATAATGCCACAGTGAAATATATCACTAATGAGTTCCATATAGTTTGTTTTCATGACCCGGTAACATGGAAGTACAAGTGGTTTCCGTCAAAGTAGACAAAGTGCTGAAACTGGCAAAGTTTGAGTACTTCTAAACAATGGCTAGTTAGCCTCACATACGCATGACAAATTGAATGTTAAAAATATCCAGACATTTATTAGACATAGCCACTTGACACTGCATATCTGCTCATTATCACACATTGTAGTTTATCGTTTTCCATTAAATGTGCCAAAAAAACAAGGGGAAAATATTCTTAAGAGGCTAAATCCAATTGATAACAATCTTTCAGATCAAATAATGGAGACTATAAATCTTTATATGAAGTACTGTCCCACCCATGCTAACACAGGCCAGCATTTATTAAATTTATTGACTTCCTAAGAGGGGGTAGAATAGGCTTAGACCTAGTCTACAACCACTGCAGCCCAACAAACCGGTTTACTGCTTCATAATGTTCAATGGGGCCTGAGGGAGCCACTCCCACCCTGGCCCTTGATTTGCCCTAACAATATCCTCTCCTTAGCACACCTTTTTACATAGAATCTTCCATCACTGTAGAGCCAAGAGAAATAATGAAACAGTGGCATGAACTTCTGAACAGTTGTTGAAGGTGAAACTTTTCTATCTTGTACATCACTACAAACTCTGGGATAGAACTCTGTAACCCACACCTGTCCGTGGATTACTTTCGGATTGCATGTAGTCATTTAGATCAGAATTGTCATTATAACACTTCTGTGTCTGTATGTAAAAGACTTTCATACCAGTCAACCTATCTACTTTTACCCTCCAAACTTGGTTTCAAACTTGTTGATACAAATGACAATGATTTAAAGATGAGTTAAACACATGTTTCTCGAAACATGAAGGCGCGTAATGGAAGAAAATATCAATAAGCAGCACGCGTCATAGAGGAACATATTCCAAAGGCGTTCCCGCGGTATCACAATTACCTCAATTAAAATTATGCTAGGGGAATGTTTATAGGGGGAACTGGGGAAACTGTAAATTCAACACACATTCTTGAACTTGCGCTTATTAAACTCCTGTGAGCAAGCAATGGGGGTGCCAAAATGAGTGTTTATGCTGGATGAAGAAATATTATCTGCGATCTGAACAGACGTTTTGGCCACCAGGTTAGAGATCTTAGGAGCTTTTATTGTTAACAGCTGTTGAAAACTGCTCGTGTCTGTTTTCTTTCTTCTACAAGCATCTATGAGAAAGGCAAACCTGACCGGCTACCTGCCATTCAAAACATGCAATTGAATGAATGTCCCGATATGCACTGTTTAATGAACTGGTAAATAAGGGCATATTTACTGAACTTGCAAACAAGTTATTAACCAGAGACTTCGTGCAAACATGTTGCTATAATGAGAACATCAGTCACACTGAATCGCAACTCCACAGGTTGTTATGGAAAGAGAAGTTTACATAACGTTTCCTAGATCGTGTTGTCTATTTTATGATCTTTGATTCTTAATTACATATCTATCTTTTTTTTTTTTTGGGGGGGGGGGGGGTTTCTTTAGTCTATGCATTACAAACTTGAAGCTTAAAAAGCATTTAAAGAGTGAGGAAGAGTTCCTCTGCCTACCCGAAGTAAGCTGTGCTCGGTCCAGGCAAGCTGATTAGATGCACTATAATGGTAAATGATAACCATCCCAGGAGAAGGTGTCCATCCAGCATTTTGTAGCGGCTCTGGGGCAGCTCATTTCGTTCGTCCTGAGTTGCTGTGTAAAATCCCTGCTTGTGAGAACCGCCTTCTAACACTCGAGGATTTCTGTCTGCCCCTCCCATTCTTCAGTTTAGAAAATACAGAAGAGAGAGAGAGAGAGAGAGAGAAGAGAGAGTCCCGGGGGTCCTGGCTAATTATTTACGTTTGCTGAAATAGGAAGGCTAATAGATTGTGTCTAAGCATGTGCAATAATAATCGTGATATTTCTGAAATGGAATAAGTTTTAATTAAATGTTTTAATATCAGAGAAAATCTCTCGAGCTGATGAAAGATATTGAGCATGCTCAACCAGCATATGATTTTTTCCCCATTATTCATGTTCCATTATGTTAAAAGAGGTAGCTCACCTAACCACAAATTTTTTTTTAATATTATCTAAAATTCTGTCACATCATTTTCCTCAGTTGTTCCAATCCTGCCTAGTTCTTTCGTCCTGTTAACACAAAATAAGATATATTTGAAAATGTTGCTGGTCCCCATGACTTCCGTAATTTCACGTCATACTATGGGAAGTCTGTAGGACCCTACATTTCTCAAACATCTTCTTTTATGTTCCACAGAACAAAGAAACTCATGCAGGTTTGGAACAACATGGGGGTGAGTAGTTTGACGACAGAATTTTCATTTGGGTGAACACTCCTTTTAACACTTGCCCAGCAGTGCCATGATTTCTTTTATACATTTCTGAGAGGACATACTGGCACAAGTTCAGTGGCAGTGAGCAATTACAAATCAATTATTTTTGCTCTATCTTTACTCGTTTCACAAGATCAAGATGAATCTTTTAATAAGCAAGGAAGTTAAAAATCAAGATGAGAGATTTGTTTTGGCAAGAGCAGAGGAGAAAAGGTTGTCTATTCTTCTTTGAATGCTTTTTATTGATGAGCAGTGAAGACAACATACTGTACAACACACTATAGAGCTCATCTGCTCTGCCTTCAAGGAGATACCAGTTATTGACATGCAAAAGAATGGTGTGTCATTAACAAAACATAAATAGCGCAGATGAAACACAAATATTGGTATCATTACAACTTACAGATCTTTGTCTTGGAAGCGAATTGTTAGTGAGATAGGGATCTGTTGGGCTGGTTCCAGCTCACTCTTGGGCACACCTGGAAGGAGCCATTGACATGCTTGAAATGACAGTCCTTGAATGTGGTAACAATTCATCACAAGGATCACAGTAGCAACAGGTGGGCTACTGGAACCTTTTGCCAAGTTTCTGTTTGCCAAGCTGCCTGATCTGCTGGATCATGACACAGGTACAGGGTGAAATGGCATTACTGAGGATCTACCTGAGCAACCACGAGGCAATGACGTCTGCTTTGTTGACACCAGATGATGGGGAGTTCGACTTCACAAATTAAAGAACTGGATTTTAAAAGATTAAAAGGCAAGATTCCATAATTCCTTTAAGCCTAGGTCTCTTTTTCATCTGACGACATAAATCCCCCTCATTAACTCCTCCCCTCCAAACACCTGTTATAATTAATTCCCGAATCCCATCAAATGCGCTGAAGAGCCATTTATCCTAAAACACCCCTACTGACATTCATGCACAGGCCTGGACAGCAGACCGTGTTGTGCTTCTTGGAAAGACCACCATCATCTCTTACAACCTTTTGAATGAAAGCAATTTAACCAGAGATTCGCACTAAATGCATCATCAAGCATGTTCTAAACAAGTCTGTTTCGTTAAGTCATTTCAGAGTCCAAACCTGCTTATACAACGGTTGTTGTTTTAACGAGCACACATTCAAGGATATACAACCAAATCTGTGCCATATCTTACTGTTATTACCATGTGATGTGTACTGTAATAGACTTACTTCATAACTATGCACAGTGCAATTAATCAAAAATGTTAGATAATAAAAAATGAAGAACCATCACTATACCACATTGCACTGTTCGTAAGAGTTTAAAAATAATTAAAGTAATGGAAAACAGCTGTACAAATGGATGGTTTTTGTACAGAGGAAATTGAGTTAGTGCACGGTATAAAAAAATTAAATGTTAGGGGGACAGTAGCAAAACTTCCCTTTTCACACATTTGTTTGCAATATATGTTCACACCAGTTTCAATGAGTGGAATTTAATGGAAAGAATTAGCTCATAGAGACATGCATGTTTATGTTTCTGTTAGGTATGCATGGAGATTTAACAAAAAAAATTACAGCTGAAGAAGATGATTGACAGGCCATTTGCACTGATGTGTAAAGCCATGTCATGGTTAGTGAATATGGTTAGGTAGGTGTGTAAGACAAATTCACTCCTTCACACACAGTGCATCCACGTCCAGGGATTTATACTTGTGTTTTTTCAGATCAGATGTGCCTGAACATACATCTGTAAATGATCAGAGTAACTGCAGATTTGAGCATATGCACAGGAGTGATTAACCAGTGAAAAGTTGAAATCTCATTTTGAGCACCCACTTAAAATGATTTATATTTTTCTGTGCTAATGTCACATATAAGATAACATAAGAAAAAATGTCTTTCAGTTACCCTTTAATGAAATGTGTTTTTAGTAAGAAAAAAATCTAATAAAATTCAGAATTTGTTGTCATAATTATATGCGTATACTGATATGCTACAACTTTAGAAAAATTACTTTTTGATTTTTAAAAAAATAGCATTTGCACATCAGCTCTTACACTATTAAAAATTATTTTTGCAAAGTTATAACGAAAACAAAACTACATTGGACTAAGTTGTACAAGAAAGTACTATTTCAGAATTTCTATTTCAAAATTTCCTGTAATGCAAAGCAACGAATATTGTATTCAAGGTGTTCCAAGTTTTTTTTAGCTTTGATTTAATTATTGCAAATAAAACAGCTTTTCAACATAACTATTTCTTATTTTATGATGATGTACTGTACAAATATGTTTACACACAGCATGTAGACTCGTGTGAAGCTCAACATAATGGCTTCTTTCTGTCTTTGCATACGCAAAGACCCTATAACAAAATAAATCAGTGTTAGCTTCCTGCCACCAGTCTAACTCTTGTGAATACCATGCAGTAAGTAAAGGTGAGGACAACTAGGCTGGGAACTGAGTTGTGGGGCTCTTCTCATAAAATATATTCCTTGTGTAGTGAATATGTCTTTGTGTTTAAGATGTAGATTCCATCCAGTTAACATTAACGCATTACAGTCAGATTCCCCTGCCAACCGTTTCAGGGCCCTTGTGGTATTTTCAGGATGCAAAGCCATTCCAAAGAAAAAAGTTTGTCTCTGTAATATTTAATCAAAATGTAACATCTTGCTTTGGCTCTAAAATGACTTTCTTTTATGGCTGATGTCATCAAGCTCTCTTATTTTTCAACTCCAACTCCAGCCTCCTGTCATTTAGAGACCACTTTTCATGATCCAATCAATTCCAGATGGATAAAATCAAGTTTCGCCCAACGTGTTTTTTTTTCATCGAATATCCCGTTTCACTTTGAAGCATGTCATATTACAGAAGTAAAATGGTTGGTTGTTTCAGTGGTCCAGCATGTCAACTTCTGGTTGGTTGAGAAACAGCAATTCTGTTTAATGCTGCTAGTGGCTAAGACATTTCATTTAAAGTCAACATGCAATGGCATTCACAACCTAATCAATCAAACAGGCTTGATATGCTTTCCTATAGACTTTAAGGGCTATTTTTATGAACAAATTCATACCATGTTTCAAATACATATTTTAGGTAAAAACTGTGTGCATGTGTCAAGCTGTTAAATCTGAGCTCTTCAATACTCTGTGCTGCAGAATTCCTTGATGACCAATGCTACTCTCTTCATTCATCATATTTAGCTAGAATATTGTATGCTCATGAAAACAATTGGTGAAAGACAACAGGCATGTAAAGGGAATGTAAAGAATTCTTTTTAAGAATTTCCTCAACTGATAGATCTGGTCCAGAGGAGCCCCTCATTTAAGGTGTCTGAGGAATGTGCCGGCAGAAAACAGCTTACATAGAAACCATAGACTGCTGTTTGTACAGTGTGCATTAATGGATTTTATTGCATGGAATAATTAGTGCATTATTAGAGCGTCATAATGGAAAGACCCTGTCTGTTGGTGTTCTAAATATCAGTCAGCTACTGTTAATGCGCATTTCGTCTCTAATTGTTGTGAAATTCCTCTGCTAATATGTAATGACATGTAGGTGCATGTCCATCTCCTTAAGGCTTTCTCTGTAGACTACCTGTCCTCACAATACAACCTAGTTTTTTTTAGTTAAATATTATAAAGGGAAAAGATTCCTGGGGCTTAGATTCCATGGCTGCTGGCCCTGAGGGAAACACAGTACCATAGCAATCAACCCCAACATCACAAGAAAAGAAGCTGATTGCATGTAGTGTAAAAATGTTGAAAGCAGCAAGGTAAGTTAGGTGGCAATGTAAATTTGGGTCTTAAATGATCACTCCACTATTTTTGAAAATAGGCTCATTTTCCAACTCCCCTAGAGTTAAACAGTTGAGTTTTACCGTTTTCGAATCCATTCAGCAAATCTCCGGGTCTGGCGGTAGCACTTTTAGCATAGCTTAGCATAGATCATTGAATCTTATTAAACCATTAGCATCTCGCTCAAAAATCACCAAAGAGTTTCAATATTTTTCCTATTTAAAACTTGACTTTTGTAGTTACATCGTGTACATAAGACCGACGGAAAATGAAAAAGTTGAGGATTTAGGCCGATAGCTCGGAATATACTCTCATTCCATAATAACCAAGGAACTTTCCTGCCGTACCATGGGTGCAGCAGGCGCAACGATATTACGCAGCGCCTGAAAATAGTCCCCAGCTAGGTAACTTCCAACGGAAGGCACGCTCCCTGTGCAAGCAGGTGGTCACGTTGGTTATGTTGACGGAAGTTAGCCTATTTTCAGGCGTTGCGTAATATCATTGCGCCTGCTGCACCCATGTTACGGCAGCAAATTTCCTTGATTATTACGCCGGAATGAGGGTATAGTTCATAGCCATATTGGCCTAGAAAATCGCAAATTTTCATTTTCCGTCGGTCTTAGTACACGATGTTACTACAGAAGAGTCAAGTTTTAATTAGGAAAAATATAGAAACTCTTTGGTGCTAATCAAAGATGCTAACGGTCTAATCAGATTCAATGATTCTATGCTAAGCTACAGCTAAAAGTGCTACCGCCAGACCCGGAGATCGGCGCCTGCTGAATGGAGGCCCGAAAAACGGTTAAAACTCAACTGTTAAACTTAGGGGAGTTGGAAATGAGCTATTTCAAAATAGGGCTGTGTTCCTTTAAATCAAGCACAAACTTTTGATGCAATCTTTCCATTAAAGTTTCCTTTGAGCAATATGTTTTGTATCATTTGTACATGCCAGCTTTTTCTTTTTATTAAAATCTTAATGTAAAAGTATAATGTTGTAAAGCATGCTTGCAAATGAGGATTGAGTCATTACCAGTGACTTGAGTCTTTTGAATTAGTTCACCCAAAAAGAGTTCAGTTTGAGTATGACAAAGTGGTACAGCGTCGAAAGTTAGAGCCAGTCTGCAGATCTGAGAGATTTCATAGGAAATTGCATAGTGTATGATGGTCACAGACTCATATTGTTAGAACACATATTGTTTTAATTTTTCATGCATCTCCTAGCAAAAAAGCATGTGTTTCTCTGTGAGTTTGTTGTGTTTAGAATGTGTTGTTTTTTTAACTGGAAAGTATGTAGGTGTGAGACTCTGTGTTTAATGTATTGATGCCAGTTTTTTCCCTGTAAACTATTACAAATTCAGCAAGTATATGATGTCTGGTGTTCAGATTTTAAAAAACATGTAGCTTCTTCCATATACAAATAACTTATGGTGTTAATTTTGTGCCACAATTCTGGGGAAGTGAATCAAGTGCAACAACAACACTTTAAGTCCTTCAAGAACGAACCAGGTCTTGATATTTTTTTATTAAACTTCATGTATGTACAAGAGTCTCCAAAGAGTGTGGTTAAGTATTCTGCACACGACACAGAGCAGATCTAACATTTTCCCTCGCTTTCATTTATTGTTCATTTTCAAATTGCTCAAAAATGCAGATTCATTCATGGATATAACAGCATTTAAATTACAGAAATTAAATTACATGGCTTATGCCCTTGCACTACATGGATGAATTGTAAAGTCGTGTAGCAGCAGGCACAAACCTATACGACTTCTGTAGCACTGATGCTGGATTAACCTACTGCTAAACATGTTTCTCTTTCCCTCATATTCCCACTGAGTTGTCCATGACAGCCAGTAGTTTAGACATCATTCTCTGCCAGAATATGTGTGCTACATACCACAAAACTATTCACCAGACCTCTGTACTCCATTTTCATTCACTACTATCATGTGTTGTCTTCATATCATGTGGTATCTTAACCAAGGTTTTTGGGGATTTGTCTACTTTGTCCTGTAGTTAACCTTATAAAACATGATTCTTAGAGCTTTGTGTTGGTTTATCAAACCTGATAGCTGATGAAAGCTCACCGTGATAATCAAAAAAGGCCCTGCCTTCAGCACAAAAGCCCTTTCCTTCCCCTCACTCTCTCTTAAGACTCTGGGATTGACGAAGTGACTGCAGTGGGCGAGCGCTTCCAGGGAAGAGCCCAGTTTTCAAAGGCCTGGGGCAGATAAGCAGGTCAGCAAAGGGAGGATCGTGACATCCACCCGACTGATTTCAGCTGCGGAATAAAGTTGACACAGTTGGACATGGCTGTAATGATGCTGATGTCTGGAGTAATTAAGACACAGCCAGATGTTGTGTTTCACCTCTTGTTTCAAAAGGTGGAGGCAATGAATAAACTAGGGTGACCATACATGCCATTTTCCCAGGACGCGTCCTGGCCAGGATTTCTATAATGCCTAAAATATCTAGGTTTTGGCTTCGTTTACGTGTGCAGACCGATTGGTGTATGACATCAAAATTCACCGAGAGCATTTTGAAAGCATAAGGAAACATCTGTATGGTATTTTGATGTCATACACATCGGTCTGCACACACAAACAAAGCCAAAACCTAGATATTTTAGGCATTATAGAAATCCTGGCCAGGACGCATCCTGGGGAAAATGGCACGTATGGTCAACATAGGAATAAACAAGATAATATTTGCCGCAGGATGGGCTTAATATGCGGTCAGTCCGTAGGGATTGCACTCCAAATTCATAAACGAAATACAAAGGAATAATAAAAAGTATTGTTCGAGCAGTCTACGCTAAACATGGTCAGCTTTTCCCCATTTTTCCCCAGTGTTGCGGAATATGGATTAACGCAAAAGCTATCGTAACAGATTCCTTTTTCAAGTGACTGTAAAAGTAACTTGAAACAAGTACTTTTCATGCTTCAGATCAGGGAAATATAAAAGGCTTTACATTGCCAAACGGTTAATATTTTTTTATATTAAAACAACAAGCAAGCCCAAGCCCAGATGAGAAAAGTAGCCAAAAGAACTGAACACGGTATTTTCCAAAAGAAGAAGTAACGTTAACTTGTTACTTTTTATGGAGTAATGCAATTTGTAATGCATTACTTTTAAAGTAACTTTCCCCAACACTGGTTCAGTAGCAACGCAGAATAACACACTGCTCATCTGGGTATTTGAGGTCGACGCATCTTTCAACGTCAATATATCTCTCATATCCCACCGCCGTGCTCTTGCTCATTTTATTCGAGCGCAACAGCTGTCATCTTGCGCTTGTATTATCGACTGTATTTACAGTCAAATGAAGCCGGAGGACTGCAGCATTAATGGCAGGCCTATGGTAATATTTTAACTTTCTTCTCAAAGAAATTTTGTGTTTAAAGAGCTTATAAAAATTTTCAACTAAAATCAATATTTTGTGTCAAATTATTTACTTATGAGCCAAGTAGCCTTGTAATTATCGGAATAATGTACATCCAGCCTAATTTTGCTCCTTATACAGTGTAGGAGTGGCAAGAGCAAGACAGATCAAACACCTGAGAAGGACTGACTGCTACAGGTATTTCATTGTGTTCTGTCCTAACATTCTCCTCTGGAATTCAGAACGCTCTTATAGATTTAGCTCAACAACGAAAGACAGGCTGTTGTCAGTGAGTCAAAAATGGGACAGTTTGATTGCAAAAACTGCACATTTTTATGCTGCATTTAACAATGCCTAGTTAAACTCATCACATTCGGAATGATGATTTGTAACATTTGTTATTCAAGTATTGTGCTTCTTTACTTTTAAGTGTCAGCATTCTGCTGCTGCATGTTCTTGGCTCTGAATATTATTGTTTATTTGTCTCTGTAATTATTGAAACAGTTGAATTACACATTGTTGAAGCTATAAAATAAACAGGTGTTAGGTGTGTAATTTCTCTGCAACTAAAAAACTTTTATACAAATTATAAAAATGGAAATTGCTGTAAATTAGGTTTTCTTAACACACCCCTATATCTGCTATTGGTTGGACAAACATACTCCCGCCCCAAATTTACGCCAATGGTTGAGGCAATGTTGCTGTGCCAAAATGATGGGAATGCTAAAACAAAGAGAGACATGTTTTTGGTTGCCATATACAGATGAAACAACATAGAGATGATTTGTAGTCGTCCCTGCATATTAAATTTAAAATTCAAAATTACACAGATTACACACAGCTATGAATGAGTTTAAATCAACCAAATTTTTAAACAATACTGACCTCTAGTGGTTTTAATTTACAACCATCTATCATCTTAGAATGAGGCTTCACCATGAAGCCAATTTAGGTGGCTATAACTAAGTAGGTTTCAGTTTAGTTTGTGCCAACCCTAGGTTTTGGCACCATGAAAGTGGCTCAGCTTTTACCAGTGTTCAATGCTGTAGTAACTTGAGCTCACCTGCATAGGCTAACCTGCTCCAGGGCAGTTTTTGTTCTGGGTAAGAGATCTCAAACCGAAATTGGACCAATCAGATGTGAGCAAAGTAACATGTCTGATGCAAAAAAATCCGCCTTCAGGTTCTTTTGCTCAAATTAAGGTCAATTCACAGTAAAAGAGTTTTAAAGACAACATCTCCAAGCTTTCAGTGATAATTTAGTATAATCATTTGGTCAGATTTATTTTAAGGTCCAATTCTCACTATAAAGTAACTATTAACTAAAAATGTTCTCCTCGGTAAACTTCTAATTTGATGCTTATTATTAAATAGTAAGGTAGTTGTTAAGATTAGGTATGGGGTTGGATTAAAGGCAAGTGACTTTGATTGGGGATTAGGTAAACTCTGCAGACGGTGGCCCAGGACCAGGTTGACGTGCCCTACCTTGAAGAAACCCCAATGTACAAATCGCTTGCATGAATCCACAGTGAACCAGGAAAGTGAAAGTGAGTATTCATATTTTAAAAGTAACTGCTACCGAACAACTGGCTCTTTCCATTGCTACAACCTTGAAAAACTAAATCATTCTCTTAATGCTTTTGCCTGCTTGCAACCTTTCATTTCTTCACGTATCCTATGCCACAGACCTGGTCCTTTGAGACAGACCTAAACTGACAGATGTTCCAGGCAGTGGGTCAGCATCTTATGAAACAGGAATATGAAATATACTGCACGGCCGCCCGCCTGCTGTGAAGGAAAGTGAGACTGAGTGGATTGATGGGACGCTCGTCTCAGCAGTGCATGATATAAGACAGGATGCGTATGAATTTCTGTTTTAAGTCCTTCAGAGAGGCAGCTCATCTGCTCTTGGAAAAGAAATAGATTTTATTCCTGCTGTGAGGAGACGAGACTGGAATGTATTCATGTCATCTAGGGGAAATTATTAGTTCAGCCTTATGAGTCACAAGAAAAAGCAGCATTGTAAAACATTTTAAAGCAACTTAGTACTTTTTTCCCTTTTTCCCGATTCCATTCAACCTGTACTGTCCGATTTGATTTAGCTGTTCTGTCCAGTAAAGTTCTAAATACATTTTTTGGCAAAACAAAGACTCATAAAATCAGAAAGAACGTCACAACTCGTCTAACTATTTTATGTAAGAGCCTTCTGAATTCTGCATCAGTGCTTCTCTCAGATCGCGTCTTTGAGTCTTTGGTAATTCACACTATGTGATCGTCACTCACCATATATCTCAGATTTTGACTTTCACCAGAAAACTGTCAGCAAGTGAAAATTGGGCCCAAAATCATGCAGTGTGTCAATATCTTTCCTGTAAATGCAAGAGACTCTTATAAGATTCCATTACGGTTACTGTCGCTATAAAATATATTTTCTTATGTACTTTCTTGTATAAATTTGATGTTCAACAAGAAATATTTCTCTGTAGAGCTCCGCCTGTTTGATACCCACATGCACATCTTTAAAGTTTGATTGTGGGTAATGTAATGTGGGCAACCAAAGTTTGACGGTAGCCACTGACTTCAATAATACTGAAGAAAAAAAATACTATGGAAGTCGATGGCTACCTTGAACTGTTCATATTTCCCTTTTAAAGGTGATATATTTTTACAATACCATTTTTCAACCATTAGATGTCACAAGGGAGCGGGGTTATTAAAATGTACTAAAACTTGAAATAAAACAAATGTTAACTAAACTAAAAATAAATGAATAAGTATGCAACACATATAGTGACCAGAGGCTATAAAGCTCTAAATAGAACCATAAAAGTAGTCCATAAAACTTTTGTGCTTGCGATATGTGTACAACAAAATGAAATGCATCTCTTTGCTCGATGAAAATCTTGCCCTCTGGTGTAGTAATTTGCTTCCGTTGTATTAAAAGAGCATTGTGAACAAAAAACTTTTGCTTTAGTGTTCCACAGAGGAAGGAAAAGCTTACAAATTTGGAAGTGTTTTTTATAATTCATGTTTTCTCTTTTTCATTATGAGTGATCTCCTTTAACATCCACATTAATTATACCATATTTTCTGTTTCATATAATGCTGGACTGAAAATGTAGACCGACTACAATATGAGGTGGTGAAACAGAACTTGGAAAGAGGAAGGTTTGGTGACGTGCAGCTAATGTGGAGGTCTGGCCCACCCAGTGCACTTACTCTCCTGGACACCACCTTGCATTTCTCCACATGACATAATGGTCTCAGTGAGGTCAGAGTAGGCGCGTGAAAACACCATGATGTTGACACAAGGTCCCTCTGTTACCCACAGAAAAAGTGAAAGATGGGCAAAAAGGATTGAGGGTGAAAGATTGCGCATTTAAAAGCTGTGAAACCAAGGAAAATGTGAAAAGATTTTATTGTCCAGGGGTCTTGGGGGGGGGTTTCTTAATTTTTTTTATCTGTCATTTTTCTGAACCAACAAATGACAAATGTAATTTCCCCGAGATTATTTATTGTGTTTTGTGGTAGAAATTACTTTTTCAGCATTTTTAGGACTAAAATAGCAATCTCTTTTCCCTTGTTAAAGCTAATTTCATAGCTAGCATGTCCTAAATACACATACTTAAATAATATTTCCACACATAATAATACAGTATATTCCAAATGGATTGAAAATAATGCATAATAAAAAAAATGCTGTTAAATTTTGCTACCTTTTCTCAACTTTACTGACACTGTTTGTCTCCATGGAATCTTATTAAACTAAACACTGACTACTACTAAAAAAAAAAAAAAGTTTATTAACTAAATTGTTGTTATGGTGAATTAATCACAGATGGACGTGCATGGCATTTTATACAGTTAATAAGTCAGTTATATTTAATAACAAAATACAAAAATATTGATTAGATAAATTATTGAAAGAAAACGGTTTTAGCTGGGAATAAAGTCCGTGAAGAACCAATAGTTATGCCTCAAAGTTATAAAATATTCAACTTTCCACCGTTCGGGTTTTACATTAAATAAGGTAATGTGCTCAGTAGTCTACAGTAGTCAGAAGTAGCTCTGTTTAAAACAGGCATGAATGAGAAATCAAACATTTCCTGATCTTTTGACAATGAGGTCATTGTGCTATAAAAACATACGTTTCAAGACTGCCTGAAGAATTCTAACATTTGGCTATTTATTTTCAATAAAGTGCCTGATCATGTCACTAATGTTCATTCTAAAGCTTGATCTGTGATAAATGACTGTTTTAATATGTAAAGACGCATGTAGCCAGCCGTTCTGTCTCAAAATTGTTTATTTCTGTTCATGCATCGGTAAAATCAAGTCATCAACTGAACATCGACTCATATTCACATGTTCCTTTTAGTAGCATTAAAAACAACAGAATATTTAAAGGGGTCATATGATGTTGCTAAAAAGAACATGATGTTGTGTATTTGGTGTAATGAAATATGTTAATTATCTGTTAAGGTTAAAAAAACACATTATTTTCCACATACTGTTTATTATGGTTTCTTCCCTATGCCCCGCCTTTCTGAAACGAGTCGTTTTTTACAAAGCTCATCGTTCTGAAAAGCGAGGTGTGCTATGATTGGCCAGCTATCCAGTGCGTTGTAATTGGCCGAATACCTCAAGCGTGTGACAGAAATGTTACGAACCTTAACACACTGTCTGTGATGCCGTCTCCCGGCACGACGAGACAAAAACATTAAAACCCATTATAAAACGAGGCATTTGTTGCATCCAGTGGGACATAATTATGGATTATAATGACATATACGGTCTTTTTACGCGTTGCGTTGCATGCGCCGCGTAAAACTAAAACCATGTCTGCATTTGTGATCGAGAAATGACAAACAACAAGCCCTACACTACACTTCCCAAAAAAACTCGCTTTAAATATATAAAAAATAAAAACTCTTTAAATATAAAAAAAGTACTTACAGTCTTTGAGTCAGAACAACCAGCATTGTAGTCTACTCTACCAGGAAACAGTCCTCCATAAAAAGTGCTGCACACATCTGAATATTTGGGTTGAAGTGTTCTGGACCAGTATTGTAAAAACAACTTAACCACTGATTTCCAGTCGTGCCCTCTTTTGGAAGACTAAACAAAGTATTTTCGCTTTCATAACGAACACAGCGTCACACACGGAGGGCTAGAGTGAGCAGAGGCGGTGGGCTTGAGAACGGTGCGGCCGACGGATTCGACGAAGGAGCGTCCGGAGGGATTGCGGCAACCGCATGTGACGACCCCGGCCTGGACTCCGCTTCATCCACAGTGAAAGCCGATCCGGCGATCCACAGCGTGAAGTTGTTGTATTTCCTCAGCGACCAACACGGATAAGCTCGAGGCATGACGAAACAGATATCATCCTCTTTTGGAAGACCAAACAAAATAGCTTCTCTTTCACAATGAAACACACAGCGTCTCCACAATATGGCAGCGGCGGCAACAATAATACTACAGCGAGAATAAAAGTTACGCCTTCTTTCTTTGTGTGAACATTTGGGCGGCGTTATGCAAATCTTCCCACGTAGTGATGTAGACATGTGGGGGCGTGTTAGAACGAGCCGCTTTAGGTAGGCGTGGTTGACTCTTAACTTTTTAAAGAATATCTCTTTAGGTTTGAGAATTTAGTCTTTGCAACTTCAGGGATCTTATCTATGCACCAAGAGCTTGTAACACTCCAAAGAGAAAGGAAAAATTGAAATCGCAACATATGACCCCTTTAAATTGTGATTATATACAAAAAACAATCAAAGAATGCTCGCTTTATAATCGCTGGAGCTGTCAATTACTATAGTTCAGCACAAGTTCTCCAATGTATAATAAATCTCACATTTACATAGCTTCTACACTTTGTTGGTTACGGTGAGAGAATTTGTGAAAGAGCAATTGTTCAATGCTGCAAAAAAACAGTGTTCAAAGAAACATTTAAATCCACACTTTACATTAGTTAATCTAAGCAACTGTTATTGTAATCGTATTTCAACAGTTCCATGTTGTTACATGCGTTTACGTTGAAGTCTTAAAGGAGACACGTCCCTTTAAAAGCAGTATTCAAACCAGACAGTCAAAACCAAAACAGAATATGGCCAACTATTTCTAAATTAGGATGTAATTTTTTATGTAAAAACCTTACATATAAGTGCATTAGTGGTCCTCAAGGAACATTCTAAAATACTAATAATAACCCCTTTATTAAATGTCCCAAATGTCAAGAAGTTTTAGAAAAACTTTGTCATCATGATCCGGTAGTCATGTTGAGTACGGAGGAAAAAGTGTGAAGGTTCGCTGAGTTCATACTCACCTGGGGGCAATATTAATCATATTCCATTCTCATGACTGGAATAATAGAGCTGAGACTGTGCCCACATACTGTAACCAACACCTCACCCTGTTCAAGCTCTGTTAGCTGGACTCTGAAGCAGAACCTCATACATTTTTGTCTGTTTCAT
The DNA here is from genome assembly GCA_018155175.1 of Sinocyclocheilus anophthalmus. Lineage (NCBI taxonomy): Eukaryota > Metazoa > Chordata > Actinopteri > Cypriniformes > Cyprinidae > Sinocyclocheilus > Sinocyclocheilus anophthalmus. The sequence continues at coordinate 360,868 of JADLZN010001989.1, read as the reverse complement.
ATTTCTCCTCCACTATTGATGCTGTGGACGGGACAGCAGCTGACGTTGTTCATGTCATTTGAGTCTGTTTTCAGTGCTGACTCTGCCTGTGAGGTCATGATGATGGAAAAAGCACCTCGACTCACACCTCTGCTGTCTCTTTTCCAGAAATAAAAAGCAAAAACACACTCTATGTCAAACACAGAACTTACTTTCACAGAACACCTCCCAACACCCCACGAATGGGTGTCTGCATGTAAAAAGAGTATGTTTATTATGACCAAACTAAATGCATGGATTATTGGTTGTGCAAATAAAGAAATGCAGTCTTCAAATAATGTGTATTTTTATTATGCTCTGCCTGGAAACCTGTAGGCTATCTCTTCAACACCACTAATCAGTTTTTACTAAATATGAATTATTCAAAGCTTATAGGAATAGTTCACCCCCCAAAAAAGTACTCTATTTATTATGTAGCCTACTTTTTATTTTTATTTATTGTTTTATTTATCATTTTTATAAAAAATAATATGTATTATATATATATTTTTATATATATTATTTTGGGGTAAACCATTCCATTAATGAATATCTAATCCAAAAGTTAATTTTCTCATTCAACACAGGCGAGTCACTTATTACAACACAGACGCATTCAAAATAACTTCCAGAAATGACTAGTTTCTGACTTAATGGCAATAAATGTCTGTCATACCAGGAAGCTGATTTGTCAGGAAGAGATATTTCACCGTGCATATCCCAAGGCAACACAACTTTCTTCATTACAGACAGGATTCTTAGTTTTACTAATTGTAGTAATTCACAAATCAAGTAATCTGTCAGTATTTTTGTGAAGCATTAGGGACTAAAGTGTAGGCTAAATCTTGTTTGTCTATTATAACATTTCTTTTCCAATAGCACTCTAAAAAATGTTGGGTTGTTTCAACCCAATGTTGGGTCAAATATGGACTAACCCAACTGTTGGGTTAAAAAGCTCATTTAAAAATGTAACCAAAATTTAGCCCAACAGTTGGGTTAGTCCATATTTGACCCAACATTGGGTTGAAACACTAGGGCATAGGTTGGTCAGGTCAGATGTTAATAGGAACAGTGACAACGTTCACTGGCACTGAAGATGTGGAAGAAATGACTATTTGATGCTTATGGACGATACCATTACTCACTCTGTCAAAATATTAGCTTAATTTCAAATATTGTGCTGAGCAACTTAAAGAGCAACATCGAGTTTGATGCTGCTCATTGCCACTAGATGGAGACATATGAAACAGAAATGTGTTTGAACCTTGAACGCAGTCTTGCACATGTAACTCATTAGCTGCAGTCGTTAAATAAAGAATGCATGAAACTGAATGAATGAATGAAAATATTATACAGCAAAAACACGAGTTGTTAAGAAATGGTTAAAAGTCTCTTTGACCTTTGAATAAATTTAAAAGTCTATGCAGGCCCTTAAGGAGATCTGTTATCTTGTTATTTGACTAGTGTCCTATTATGTTAAAGAAATATGCAGTTGTATGCAACAGTTGATCAATATTATTTAGCGGTTAATAGTCGGAAAGGATTCGAGCAAGTTACTCGTTACATGACTTTATGATGAGGGAGAACGTGAGATTCATTCATTCGTTAATTAGCTTTTCCTCTTTACTCGATGTGAGCTTCTCCTTTAGATCTCTGTAGGCTAATAAAGGACCTGTTCCACCACAAACCGCATCTGAGCAGGTGTGTAGAGGATCAGTGAATATGAATGCACACGATGAACACACGTCCAGTCGGAAAGACAACACGTGCTTTGATGGAATTTACTCTGAAACTTGTAGAAATATTGCAACATCTGCATATAAAAAGAAAGTGTCCTATTCGGCGAAAAACAGCGTTATAACCTATAGCTATAATTGTATTATTAGGCTATAACATAGATTATGATTATTTTTCTTTATACTATAATCATTATGATTATCAATAGTCAATTTTGATCAATTTCATGATCTTAGCATGCACGTACCGTTTCAGTTAAAGTTGTTATAAGATGGACAGATCAGTTTTATCCCGAGCAATATTGCCCGTGTTTAAAAGTTTTATTTGGATTTTATGTAGCTATTTGAAATGCTGCAAAGTCTATTTGGAAGCAAATTAGGGTTTAGTATCTTGACATTTAGCCTATTAATGTAGCGTTTAAACGTTAAATTTTTTTTTAAAGGTTCAAATTATTGTATTTATTTTTTAAATAACAAAACAGCTTGATTGGAATCATTTGAACACAGCGAAGCAAGCAATACTGCAAGAAAAACTAACACAAGGCAATCAAGCAATTCACACGTTTTCATTTTTGCGAATGAGGGGCTTTAAACCGGGGGGTGAAATCCGGACAGGTTGTTATAGCTACCCAATCCACAGGGGTCCCCCCACCCACCCTTAGACAACCTTATGTATATATAACACACAAAGCCTTGCATGTCCCAATAACTATTAAAACAGTGCGTGTCCCGAGCGTTTGCGGTTCAGGCTGCCTGAGTGACTCTGTCATCTGAATTTGGCCCGTGGCAAAAGCCTGTGATTGGGTCCAAACGCAAAGCTGCTCTCAACTTTAATATGCGCCTCATAACCGCGCGCAGGAGAACGCTGTAGGATTATCGGAGAGAAATATCGCTCATCATCACCTCGCGATTTCTCACTGACACACTCGGGCGAGTGTGTGTGTGTGTGTGTGTGTGTGTGTGCGCGTGCGTGCGTGTGTGTGTGGGTGTGTATGTGTGTGTGTGGTGGTGTGTGTGTGTGTGTGTGTCTGTTTAAGCCTAACTTTTTAAAGGATGATATATCTTGGATATTTCCTGTTTCTTTTTTGTGGGCTCACGCGCGTCATGGCAAGTTACCCGATATGGTGGTGAGTTTTATGACTTTTTTAACCTTTCTCTGTTAAATACAATGAGTTTGGTAGTCTAGAAAGGGTAAATGACAAGCTTTCAACTTGACAATGATTTGGGGGATTGAAAATATCTTTGACCTCACTTCTAACTAATACCGATATTGATTTGATAATCGGTAACGCTATCTATCTATCTGTCTATCTATCAAACTATCTATCTATCTATCTGTCTGTCTGGCTGTCTGTCTGTCTGTCTGTCGTGCACCTGTTAATCGTTTTGTAAGTACATTGCAGGATCAACTTTTGTCAACCTAGACTTTATAATAAGTGTAACGCGTGTCCAATGTATTAATTAAAACGTTCGATCCATTCATTGAAATTGTTAGTATAATTAGTTATTTTCATTGACCCAAAGGTTTAACCATTTTAAAAATTCTCAGTGGTTCAGATGTTGACTTTTTGTGATATTTTAAGACAGGCTGGACGTCAAACCGTGTTGTCTTTAAATCAAACCTATGTGAGGAAATGATAGGCTATTTGTATTACATGTTAGTTATAATAAATCAATGCTGTTAACGTAGCTGTTCAATTAGTTTCGTTAATAAGAGATTTCGCTTTCGCTGAATTCATTCAAATTAGCCTCATGCATATTCAGAATTCGATTTGAGTTGTTATTTTTTTATCATCATTGTTGTATAGGCTTTTGAACACTTAGTTGTAATTAAATTGTATTTTAAATAGGCCTAAACCACTTACTATAATAATGACAATAAAGTAAAATCGGCGATTGTGGCTGGTGAGGTCGGAAAATTATTTTAAACACATCTAGTTGATTGTTAAGAATATGCAGATTTGCATTTTCACTTGAGAACATATTTCTAAAAATCCACTGGAATTCTCAGTGTATTTCTTTACAAATATTCTCTTAAAATAACTTCATGCTTGTACAAAAAAAAGAAATGCTCATAACTGGCACAGCAAACATTCAAGGTGTTCTCCACCGATTTCACTCACACACCTAAAAGATCATTGTTTCAGGGAGGCAAGACAATAAAGCAGAGTTTTCTCAGTGGTTGTAAAAGCTGTAATTAAGTAGGTCATTAGTCACAGTCCAGGCTGCTCTTTTTTGTTAATTGCTGTCTGTCTGACCCTCATGAAATTTTAAAAGCTCTGCTTTCCTTCTCGTTCACAATGCCAGTTCAGAAAACAGCATCCAGAAACTTCAGTTGCTTATTATGAGCCGCCAACCCTTGTGGAAAAAGATTGTGCTTAATTGTATTGAATGTGCACTTGTTAGCCTATATACTTCGAATCTTACAAGTATATATATTTTTTTAAAACTGTACTTGCAGATAATGAAATAAAAGACCACTCTTAAAGAAAATACACTTTCTTGACTATGTTTCGTAACACATTTAAGTACACATTTAAAAAGTGCATAGAAAAATCAAATGAAAAGTTTTACTTTAAAAGAACATTTTAACTCATTTGTTTTAATAATGTGTTTAATAATCTTTTGAAGAGCAACACTTACTTTTTAAGTGCTGACTAAAGCACACGTAAAGTACTTGATTGTAATTTTAACTGCAGTGAAGTTATTTAAAAAATAGTTAAAGCTAAATAGCTCAATTACAACATCATAATTAATGTGTAATTACAAATACGTTGAAATACATGACATACAAGTTTCAATAGAAATGACATTAAAGTATATTTCAATTTACCATAAATGCTTGTCAGTACTTTCAACACTTGTACACTTTGACCATATTTCAAAGACAATAAAAGTAATTATGAAATTACATATAAAGATAATTTAGTCAAAACACTCTTAAATTCAACTCATTGCATTTAATATAACTTTAACCTTTCATTTAATTGTAAATAGCATGCAATTAGGTTTCTGAACACAATGCAATGTTTTTAAAAATCCAATTAAATATGTTATTTTAAAGTACGATATTCCCATAATATGCACTCTTTTAAAAAGTAACACTTAAGTGTTCTTCTGTTTCAAGCTCAGGGGTGTGCAACAGAAGTACAGAACATTTACCATCAAGGTATCAAACTGTCAAATAATCAATATAAAAACACTGAGGTATACAGCTAACAATCTCACCATCAGCTGTCAAGCTGTACAAAATGTGTGACATTTTTTTTTTCCAGCTCCAGCCTCAACTTCAGCTTCATGGTAAATTGTGAGAAGTATCAGAAAGTGTCAAGTTTGACCTAGATCAGTCTATAGATTATAGATTATTCTTTTTTTATGTGAAATGTACTGCCTCACTTTGTTTGAAACGACTGCTTCTGATTGAATGTGCCAGTTTCTCTTGGTTTAAACAATCGGCTTTTGACAGCGGTATAAATAAAGTCATTGAAGTTTGTTCGATTCCGTTTTCGTCGATTCCGAAGATTGTTCTTTATTTTTCCCAAGAAACAAGCCACAGAGTTTCGGTTTCCCCTAACAGAAGGTGCATATACATGAAAACATGGCTGGGCAATTTATCTCAGCAGAGTGGCCTGCGGTTCTTCAGCTTGAGAGAGTTATGTGATATGATAACCTGCAGTCATGACCGCGGTGATTTAATGCAGGACTGCTGAAGTCCTGGTGTCCAGTGCAGGTGTATCTATACATGTACTGTTGGATAATGTTTTGCTTGGTAGCACTGTGAAGAACACTATGAAGGAGGTTTTTGATGTGGGTCAGATATAAAGACCAGGTTCATGGCTTCCTGCATCTCCTCATGACATAGTGTTGCCTGACTGCACCACCACCCCTGCGCTCCACCTTAAAAGATAAATACCTGGAGGTGAAAGCTTGCTGCACATTCCTTCTCCAAAACAGTTCTCTCTTGATGTCAAAGTCAGCTCTGTGGCCCCAGGGCCTACAAGCAAAGTGGTAATTCAGAGGTGCACTTGCTTGGGCTTGCTGAAATATGCATTAAAACCTAGACTGGATACACTTCAGATGAAAAGTGAGCAAATATATCTAAGACTCCAGAGCAAACGGAATGTTCATTTCTGTCCTTTTGTCTTTTAATTACCTGGCTTTAAGAGATTTCAGGGATGTAAAGACTGTACTGTTCTGCCAGGGTGGATGTCAGCTTGTCATCCTTTCGTTTGGGATATCGCTAAGTTTGGCACAAGCTTGGTTCAAATAATAGCCGTTTCACACGGCTAATGCAAATCATAACAACCTTATAAATGCTTGTGTTGCATTGGATTCTATCTACATATTCTTCAAGAAATACCAGCTTATCCAATCTCAGTGCAGTAACAATGAATTTGTTTTGGCCAAATGTGCTTTTGTTTGTTTTTAGAGAGCCCGAGTTTTCTGCTCTTACTAAATGATGGTGATCTCAGTATCATGAGCTACAACAGATGACGGGGCAGACACACGCCCAAGACAGCTGAGCATGAGGACATGTCACTGAAACACCTGTTCACCTCACTCAGCGGTGGTGACGTCTCAAATTCATCAGCTTCTGGCAAAGTACAATACCAAAGTATGAGGTGGTGATTCTAGCCGTCAACAGAGCCTATTAATTATCACTTTAGTCTTGACTGCAGTATACCTGAAGTCCTTAATCAAGGCTTACCTGTGGTGAAATGATTGTAACGTAGCCTCTCTTGGCATTTTGGGAGAATATAATGAAACTTCTCAATGCCATAAAAAAATTATAAAAATAAACAAATAAGAAATTATGAATCTCATTTACAGCTCAAGTGAAACTGTAAATCTCTGATTACGGTGAAAAAACAATGTACTCATGATTTGTTGTACCGTTTAATTTAAATAAACTTCATTGCATTACACTGTAGTTTTTTTCTATAATTCATCTTAAAGGGGTCAATGATGCGATTTCAAGTTTTCCTTTCTCTTTGGAGTGTTACAAGCTCTTGGTGAAAAAAGATCTGTAAAGTTGCAAACACTAAAGTCTCAAACCCAAAGAGATATTCTTTATAAAAGTTAAGACTCGTCCACGCCCTCCTAAAAAGCATTGTTTAAACATGCCCCCACATGTCTACATCACAGTGTGGGAAGATTTGCATAACACCGCCCAAATGTTCACGCAAAGAAAGAAGGTGTGCCTTTTATTCTCGCTGTAGTATGGTGCCGAACGCCGCCATATCGTGGAGACGCTGTGTGTTTCGTTGTGAAAGCGAAATTACTTAGTTTGGTCTTCCAAAAGAGGACACAACTAGAAATCAGTGGTTAAGACGTATTTACAACACTGTTCCAGAACACTTCAACCCAGATATTCAGATGTGTGTAGCGCATTTTGCAGAGGATGAGGACTTTTTCCTGGGAGAGTAGCCTACAATGCCGGTGTTCCGGTGAATTCAGTTCCCCTGTTTCCCCTTCGGCGCGCATGCTGACCCTATACAGTCTATGATGCTGACAAATAATGCTGACTCACAGCCTGTAAGTACGTTTTCATATTTAAAGGATTTGCCACAGACGATTCAAACGCGAGTTTTGAGCAGCGTAGAGTAGCACTTGTTGATCACAAATGCAGACATGGTTTTATGTTTACGCGGCGCGATGCAACGCAACGCGTAAAAAGACAGTATAAGTCATTATAATCAGTAATTATGTCCCCACTGGATGCAACAAATGCCTCGTTTATAATGGGTTTTAATGTTTTTGTCTCGTCGCTCCGGCCGGACAAGGCATCACAGTATGCTAAGGGCGTAACATTTCCGTCACACGCTTGAGGCATTCGGCCAATCACAACGCACTGGATAGCTGGCCAATCAGAGCACACCTCGCTTTTTCAGACCGATGAGCTTTGTAAAAATCGACGCGTTTCAGAAAGGCAGGGCATAGAGGAGAAACAATAATGTACAGTATGTGGAAAATAATGTGTTTTTAACTTTCAACCACATAAACACATTTCATTAAACCAAATACATAAAATAATGTTCTTTTTAGCAACATCATATGACCCCTTTAGGAATGACAGTAATGAAGATTTAGAATCACTGGAGAATCACTACTGAGAATAATGGTAATTACAAAAAAATAATAATAATAATCTTTTGATTTTGGGGTTAAATGCAGCCTGGGCATAATTTTGTGCAATTTATCCGATTGTTTTATTTGAGGATAGTGCTTGTGGTTGCACCAGTGTTCAACATAAAAATGAGTTCAAATATAAAACTACTGGACTGTTTTAGTACCTACCACACAACTAAATATTAATGTACTTAATTGTATTGTGATTGAGTAGATCAAGTAATACTGAGTGAATTTGACCATTTTGTCTTATTCCACACCTCAAGTTGAGCTTGCTCAATCAGCTTGGTTCTGGTTCTCAACAGCTTGTTCTCCATCATTGCATCCTCATGGATTAGACATGCAGATAACTAGCGTTCAAAGATTAGCCAACCTTCGTTCAATTATATATAATCAATTAATGTTTTCAAAAACATACTGAGAAATTAATCACTGAATTTTTAACATTCGATAAGTTCTCAAAATAAATTAATTGCAACAGTTCTATCTGTCTCCTGTGTATTGAGGCTATAAAGAGGCAGTATTAGGTCTAAATGAGCTCAATCCTTGTAAAGAAAAAAGAGACAGAAACGGCATCTGACCGATATTTTAATCGCAATTCAAGCATCGGTCAGTCTTGCCCACGGCCACCCCTGGCCACCCCCTAGTTCTGCCCTTGGGTAGCACTGAGGGTTGGTTGTGTATTTGTATGCATGTAAAAGAAATGCATGCAACAGCGTGAGACAGACGGGGCGGGCGTAAACGTCCCATGCCATTGGTTTGAGAGGCTACTTGGCCCCTGAGGCAAAGGACTGACAAAGGCTAAGAAAAGGTCAAATTGTAATAGGAATTACTTAGTGAACAAATCCTCATAGTTTCGCTACACCTTGCAAGATGAAGTTTGGATCTTCTCTCGAGCCGGTTTCATTCAAGTTCCCTCTTGTTCTGTGCTCCCTTAGACTTTAAAGTAAAATTCAGATTAAGCTCCTTACCGAGAAAGATGTAAAAAGGCCTGACTCACAGTAAAATAATGCCAGGGATCAACTTGTACAAAGCATAACCTATTGAAGTCAGTTTAGACAAGAGCAGTCATAGAAAGACATCAAAGAGTCTCAAGCATAATTCAGTAGTCTCAATTTCTCAATAATTCAGTTCAAGTACTTTCTGTACTCTTTTCAAAAATCCAAATGATGTAGCCTACTATAATCACACACAATGAAATTCATGCTTTAGGCCAACATGGTTGATCTAAGCCATCTTTCATTTCCTTTACAATCAGAGATCCATAACTTCCCTCTCAGAACAATGGATGAGTGGAAGTGTTGTGGAATGCAGCAGGTATAGGAACCGGTTAGAGGTGCATCAGCTGATGAGGGAGTGTCACAGTCTTTGTCATTGAGAGAGCCCTACAGGTCTAATCGTTGCCGGTCAGGGGTCACTGAGGGGCCCTCATGTTGTGATTAGTAATCGGCTCGTAACACAGGTCAACACGCACAGCTAATTGAGACTGCTCACACCTTCACAGACACGTCGCTTTTATTTTAACTGTAAACATTAAAATGTGTTAATATGTATTATTAAAATATGTTAATATTTAATATCCAAAATTAGGGCTGATTGCACTTACGTTTCATCAGAATGAGTGCAATTTCACGTAGGCCACAAATCACAAGAATGTCAACTCGCATAGTTTGCTCGCAGATTTAGTCACCGCACGCACAAACGACCGAGTGAAAGAAAACAGATTGTCTGTATTAGACTTTCATTGATTTCATTGATTAAAATTCTTGACATCTGGCAACCGCAACCATGAAAGCCTGTGAAAGCTTGTTGCAAGATAACGCAAATGCCGCTACGGATAAATCAATTATTGAATAAAAGCAAATATCGCTGACGACTAATAAATCCAGAGAAACAGAAATCGTGATCACAATAGTCCCGGAGGTAGGCGGGGCTTAAAACGGAAGTGTGTCCAAACTATTTGAAAATTCTATTTTAAATGTAATTCTGTTCCCTTCATAGTTAACATAAAGCAAGTATGCCTTGTATGATTAATACAACTATTCCTTTTTATTCTAACATTTCTGTAAATTTATTTTAATTGAAAAAAAAAAATACTAAATGGTAAATAAAATAAAAGAGTCCTTTAATAGAGTGCATTGGTGTCGTTTGTGGGATTGGTGGGACGTGCTCCCACCACTTTTTTGCCAATTTCCAATTTGCTCCCTACCACTTTTTGAAATCCATTGGACAAACAGCTTGCGGAACCCATGTACAACACTCTTACGTATGCGTGAACACTGACGCTAATATGTGCACCTTAACGAATGAGGCTTCTGCTTACATATTTCTATGCTAGTGACCTTTTCAGTTGCTCGTGACCAACATTTGTTGGTGGTTGTTGTGACAACTTCACATGCTTAAGCTTATTTTCATTCAAAGAGTTTACACATATTCAGTTTACACACTCACTATTGAGTTATATTTTTTGTTGTTGTTTATCTAAAATATTGTGATTTTTTTTTAAATCTTGTTTCTGAAATCGTGAGAGGTGTTATGGTGAGATGTGTCTTGTTCTTAACGTGAGTTTTTAGCATTTCAGATACACTAAGTCTTGTACTAATTTATCATAGTTAAGGTAGAGTTAGGATACAGATTATATGTTAGATTTGAAATTGATGACAACAAAGTAGAAAAACAGTAGCAAAACACCTAGTACCGACTGACAAACTGACAAACTTTCCACAACAGTGCAATGGAAACTCTGAATGGTAAGTGAAAAGCATGTCAGCACATGAGTCGCATCTGAGCCGTGTGTCATCACAGAATGGTTGAGTTCAAACTAACATAAGTCAAGCATCCTCTGATGCTCAGCCAGACCAGTGCACACTGTGTCATTACAGCAAGCCACAGACCTATTTCACTTTTGGATAGTTTAAGGATGTCGGTGGCCCTTAATGACAAGGTACCTGTCCCGCACTGTGAATCCTTGATCAGTATACTGCTCCTGTCTCAGCTGGGGCTTTCATGTTTGTTCGCCACTTAGCAACGTGTTATGGCTTTATCCGAACCCCTCCCACAAAGCCAAAGCTCTTCGATGCCTATGACAGGTTCAAACAACACAAGCAACAATAGTTCCTGCTGCTACATTTTTTGAACTGGTGTGATACATATACAATGCCAAGTGTTAGATTGATCTCCTCATTTTAGGACATGGAGTCCATCCACACATGTTACACTTTGATCCTATAATTGTTCAAATTACACTTTTCTGGCTTTTTCAGCTAACTTGTAAATGATACACCCGTGATAATGCGGTAAATAGGAGTAGTTAGTAAAGGAGGGTCAAAATTAAGCTTATTTTAAATCCTGACTGCAGATACCAGCATGAAATGTGACCCTGGAGCACAAAAGCAGTCTTAAGTCGCTGGGGTATATTTGTAGCAATATCCAAAAATACATTGTATGGGTCAAAATTATTGATTTGTTACTACATGGACTTAACAAAGGTTAAGGATAGGTTTGGGATTGGACGTAGGGTTAGTTCCAAGTTAATACCCAGCTATTGTAATTACGGTCACACTTTATTTTAAGGTCCAATTCTCGCTAACAAACCATTAACTACGACGTTTGCCTCATTAACCTCCTAATTTTCTGCTTATTATTAGTTAGTAAGGTAGTTGTTAAATTTAGGTATAGGGTCGGAAGGCATTTAAAATATGGTCATACTGAATAAGACATTAATATGTGCTTTATAAGCAGTAATAAACAGTCAATATGCTAGTAATATGCATGCTAGTTAATAGTGAGAATTTCTCCTTAAAATAAAGTGTTACCGTAATTACTATAGTAAGTACAAAATTAAGTGCTGCCAAAAGCTGTAGCAGTCAACGGCTAACCTCTGTGTTTTCCTCGGCAGGTCTCTGGCGGTGGGACACCAGTACACTTCTCTGGGTACTCAGCCCATCCTGTGCAGCTCAATTCCTGGTCTGGTTCCCAAACAGCTCCGCTTCTGCCGCAACTATGTGGAAATCATGCCTAGCGTGGCAGAGGGGGTGAAAATCGGCATCCAAGAGTGTCAGCATCAGTTCCGAGGCCGCAGATGGAATTGCACGACTATTAATGACAACCTGGCCATCTTTGGACCAGTGCTGGATAAAGGTAGGCCTACAATAAGAGAATCAAAGGGAATTCATCGAATCATTGTATAATTAAGGGTACATTTTATATCCATTGATGATAATTAACATTTTTGTATATCTGGGGTATATTTGTAGCAACAGCCAACAATACATTGTATGGGTCAAAATTATAGATTTTTCTTTTATGACAAAAATCATTAGGATATTAAGTGAAGATCATGTTCCATGAAGATATTTTTGTAAATTTCCTACCGTAAATATATCTAAATTTAATTTTTGATTAGTAATATGCGTTTCTAAGGACTTCATTTGGACGACTTTAAAGGCGTTTTTCTCAATATTTGGATTTTTTTGCACCCTCAGATTCCAGATATTAAAATAGTCGTATCTCAGCCAAATACTGTCCAATCCTAACAAAACATACATCAATTGAAAAGCTTATTTATTCATCTTTCAGATGATTGAGACTTTGAAAAATTTACAACTTAGTACTGGTTTTGTGGTCCAGGGTCACATCTATACAAATCCTGCATCTATTTTGTGAACCACTGTTTTTCAGAATGTGTTTTGATGAAATTTTCTTTATGTCCCTTAAATTACAGTGTTTGCAATGTCCGCTTTGTGAGTCTTGAGTTCAGAACAATGAATACAAAATTTCAAGTCAAGTCAAGATTATAAATATATCAAATTTATTTATCTAAATACCTTAAAAATAGAGTATTTTCTTTCAAATAAAAGAAAATAATTCATTTCGCGCATGTCCACAACATACTAACAAACAAACCCGGAAAACTACAAAAAATTGTATTACAAAACCCATGTGACCCATCTCAATGTATGTCTTTTTCTTCTGCAGTGGACATTTTGAAACAATTATGGTAACTTGATCTAATATTTGATGTCCAATGCCCTATATTCATAGTAGTCTATTGCTTTAACTCTTTTGGGTTACATTGTGCTGGTTTGCAATATTTTTATTATTTCAAATTTTTTTTAATTAATAAATAATATGGAGTTTAACCTGATCCAGAAAATATCCTTTGGTTGGCCCAGAATAAAGGTCTGCCAGTGAAATCATGGTCCCAATGGTGAAATTGTCAAATGTGTAACCTGTAAACCCAGCAGTTTGGTCCATACATAGTTGACAAACTCACCAGCAGGGAAAACATCTTTTTCTTTGTAATATCAAAATGGTGTTTAATGACTAAGCTTGGCAACTAGCAGATACACTGATAAAATATATCAGCTGAAAGCAATAGTTGTTTTATTGTGAAAGCATGTTGTTTTTACACTTTTTTGCTTATGTGAAATGTACCCTAAATGATAGAATGCTGCCTTTAAGTATTTAGCCTGATATTTATCCAGAGGTAAAAAATCTCTTACCAATGAATTTCAGTTTCTACATTTTAAAGACTGGAGAACAGGAATGTGATCTGCCTTTATCCACCCCATAATGAAAGCTACTCGAAAATCATATTTCACTCAGTGCTTCTTTGTATTCAGTGACTATGTAACGTTATGACTTCTCAATTACAACAAAAGTCCCTGTTTGCACACAGCTCTGATTACTGAGATTACTCTGTTGTTCTGTGCACATTATTTATTTGCCGCTCTCTAATCCCACTCTCAATGGGCATTAGTCAGAGGCACTGGACTATGACAGTTTGTACAGATGTAGTGATGCACGCGTGTAAAGTGGGTGGGACGGGTTTTGTTTGTTTCTGTCAAAGGGAATCCCCACATTTCTCATTGTGTTTGTCCCGGCACAGTAAAGGTAATGCATCTCACAACAGCAACACGCTGACGTTCCTAAAAGGCATTTCAGAAGTATCTCAGCGTGTGTGTAACACGCTCACATTAACAGACATACTTCACCGTGCGCTCTAACGGATTACATTGCCAGCTTGTGTGTTTGTCTAAGGTGAAGTTATGAATGTGTTGTTTCGGTCTTTAATCAGTTGGGATTCTTGTCTAAGGTACAAGTCTGTGCATAACACAGAACAGTTTAGGGTTATGTAGATTTAACAAATCCAAATCAACTGTTTTCTATACTAAACTAGATAGCTGCATTACGGAAATGTAATGTTGCTAGGGTAGCATCATTATTGCTAGTTGCTCATATTAAACACCTGTACTTGACAAGATACACTGTAAAAACACATTCTGTTACAATTACGGTAAAATACCGGCAGCTGTGGTTGCCAGAACTTCACCATAAAAAATATGGTAGCAACATTTTAGGTTTTACAGACTTAATCTAAATTCACAATAAGATACCGTATTTCATTAACGGATGTAATGATAATAAACCAACATATTTAAGTGTTAATATCCGTTTTGAACCATTGTAATGCACTGATACCCCCAAAAACTGGTGATGATGAGAAAGCGTCCCAGATGAACTAAAGCTCATCACAACAGTTTTGTCTGCCGACTAAGGAGTGCAATACTTATACATAGAAGGTGCACAGTGTCATTCATACAAACACTAAACACCATCACGGTGACACACATGATACTGAAATAATGCAATAACCATTCATTTAACAACATTAGATGTAAGATCAAACCCTAGTGGTACACAACTAATAGAAAAAAATTAAAATAAACTGTTATGTTCAACAAAAAACCTCACATAATGGACGTGTCGGCCGGGAATTCCGGAGTGTCAATTTACACTGTTTTTCCCTGTAAAATTCTACAAGGACTTTTTCTTTGTTTCACTTCCAAAAGACCGTATTTTTAACAGTATTTTTTACTGTAGAATCACATTAATGTAATTACATTTTCACCGAATATAGCATGGAAACTTACTGTTAACCAGTTAAAAGGTTTTTACTGTAGCATTTTTACAGTCTTTTACTGTTAAAATCACAATCATTTTTTACAGTGTAAATAATCTGTGTGAATGAGCATTTGGTGTAGTTATTAGATATTTTTGAATCAATTCTCAATATTAACTAACCCTTTAACTATGATTTTGCCTCAATAAACTCCTAATTTACTGCTTATTAATAGTTAGTAAGTTAGTTGTAATTTAGGTATGGAGTACGATTAAGGGATCTAAACTATGGTCTCAGAATAAGGCATTATAAGTACTAATAAATAGCTAATATGCTAGTAATATGCATGATAATATGCAACTAGTTAATAGCAAGAATTGGTTTTGAAACTATCATGTGACCTGTTTATTAACATTACATAACTTAGTCAAAACATAGTGAAGAAAAG
Organism: Sinocyclocheilus anophthalmus; assembly: GCA_018155175.1. Lineage (NCBI taxonomy): Eukaryota > Metazoa > Chordata > Actinopteri > Cypriniformes > Cyprinidae > Sinocyclocheilus > Sinocyclocheilus anophthalmus. The sequence continues at coordinate 345,633 of JADLZN010001989.1, read as the reverse complement.
CCGCAATTAAGTACATGTTAATATTTAAATGACTGTACCCTAGTAATATTTCGTTGTCATATCCTAAAAGACATGAAATGTTGCAGTAAACCCGTTTTTACTGATTTAAAAACAAACTGCTTCATTAAATGAATCAGCCTTCTCATTAGTGTTTCAAGAGATAGTTCACCCAAAAATGAAAATTGGACAAATTTACTCATCCACAAGTAATCAAGCAGTTGATGGTAGCCATTGACTTTCATAGTATATATAAAAAAAACTACCACTGGCACAAAGCTGCCGTCAACTGTTTGGTTAACAACATTCTTCAAATTTTCTTCTTTTGTGTTCAAAAGAAGAAATGTATACAGGTTTGGAACAATGATTTTCATTTTTGGGGCGAACTATCCCTTTCAGCCGTGATGTTAAAACCTAAAAGACTAATTCAACATGGGTTAACTGAGATTTTGCTATGGGGTTTTAAATAAATGGTAAATTAAGGTCTATACTAAACATAACTTCTCTATACATAAAAAAATGCAAATATATGGTATAAAGTCCATAAATTGGGGCTCTTTAGTTTGGATGCAGGATTTCTTAATTTGTCCAAAAAAACTCATAACTCCTAGGCACTCGAAAATATAATGAAAAATAAAAAGCCTTTATCTCACGCGGTTTTACATTAAAAACAACTCACAAGTACACAGACGCGTTGCAGCTAACAAGCCTTCATCAGGGTGTCAAACTACAAACACATTCAGAACTATCAATTTGTCATATGACACAGTCACCTGATTAAGTGTAAAAACAACACAAAGAGAATTATTTTCACCAATTTATCTTTAATAGTTGGTCCTTTTCTAAACTCATTAGAAGGAGATTCAGGGAGAACTTCCCTAAGGTGAGGATCACTCATCAAGATTTCCCAATTAGTTTTTACAATTTTCTTGATTTTATTTGCCTCTATACTGTATTGTGTCACAAAATTTTCAGAATGACTTGATTTTTGTCTTTATACCAATAATTCATCCCTACTGATGTTTTTAGCTTTATTATATGCCTTATAGATCACATGATCATTTTTATATCCTCGTTCTTTAAATATTTGAATCATATCTTTGGCCTTGATATCAAAATCCTCCTCCTTATCACAAATTCTTTTTAACCTCTGAAATGTCCGAAAGGGATGTTGTCTGTCAACCATGGGGGATGAAAACTGTCTGCTCTTAAGTTTCTTTTCTAAAAATAGTTGTATGCAATTTTCCTTTATTATTCTTAAATATTTTAAGAAATTATTCATAATAAATATGAATGAAAAACCAAAAGATCTACCTCTGAGCCCGACCATATCAAAATGATGTCTTCCCCACCACACCACAATATTCTCTAAATATGGATTGGAATCAGAAAATACAAATCTATTTTCCCAAAATCCCAAAAATAAATTTGCAGGTCCCACTTTATATTAAGTGGCCTTAACTACTATGTACCTACTTCCAAAAATAAGTACTTATTGTGTTCATATTGTATTGCAAACACTTTTGCTGCTATTGAGGTGGGATATGGGTAAAGTTAGGGACAGGTTTGGTGGTTTGGGTAATAAATTTAATTACAGAAATTATTTACAGATGTAATTACATGCAGGTATTTTTAAATTATAAGTACAATGTAAAAACATGTATGTACACAATAAGTGCATTGTACCAAAGGATTAATTTAAATGTAAGTACATAGTAGTTAAGGTCACTTAATATAAAGTGGGACCAAAAAAACATTATTTTTCAATGTCCATTCTGTTGTAAAGTAAAACAAGCCGGTGGTTTCTCAAAAGTTGATCTCATTTCTAGATAATGTGATAATGCTTCAAGACCTTCTTCATGATCTATATTGGTGTACAATGATTCCACATCCATGAGTGTTTAATTTACGTTGTAGAGCAAAACGTATTATATTTACCACAGACCTTGTTTTACAAATAAATTGAAGAGCTCCATGATAAAAAAACATAGGAAAATCTGGAGGGAACCATTGGTGAATTAGTCTCCCGGGTTTTATCATCACGGCTAGCACTCTATAAGAAAAAGGGAATTTTAGGTAATTTTTTTTTGGGGGGGGGGGTGATTTTATAACCAGTTCCCTTGGTTTTAAGCTGTGTGTGCAATACAATATTACAAAATAGCAATGTGACATTTCGTCACACAACACCACTACACTTTGTAAGAAGCACCTTGTGGAGTAGCTACTGGAAAAATTCCTCCGTTTTTAAAACAGCTGAGCTATTGTACCGAAGAATATTGTAAGGTTTTTAAATCGTTACTCCCCAACACTGCAGTCAGTGGATATTGCTCTGGTATGTTGAGATTTGGAAAGAGTATATGAGAAGCGTTTGGCTTCCTGTTGCTGTTTTTATTCCCCTCTCATTATGAAAAAGTTATATCAATTCAAAGTTGTATCAGTTTAGCCCTCTCACAGTGTCCAGGAGAAATGAGCGGTCAGGGTACAAGGAGCCCATCGAGCGCTTCGAGAGGCCGCAGGTGGGATGAATACTGAAAACCGGTTACGGCGGGAGGTGGTGTCAGCAGTGCCAATTGCTTTTAATAAACTCTCAAGCAATTGTTACATTGATGGAGAGGGCTTGAGCCCAAGCAGGCCACTGATGATGGGAGGACTACTCAGGTCTTCTCCATTGTAGTGTTAATAGCCACTCCATATCCCCTGCAGTTCCCCCTCCTCCGGTCTAAATTGAAGGCGAGATTGGTCAGGGACATGGGTGATGGGAGTTTGAACCAGGTCAGTCATCGGGGTCCAGGGGTGGCTTTAGTAAATCATTTTGATTGGATTAAAGCTTCTGAAGCTCTTCATAATGCGAGAGGTCAAAGCAGGCAGATTAAGTGCTTTGTTGGGGGCGGTTTAAGGGCCGCTTCGAAGCTCAGAAGCTTTTCACAGAGCTTAGAGAAGAGCACCTCTCACTTTCGCTCCTTTGTGACTTACATTGTCACTTTTGCGGAGCTAGTGCTATTGTGCGCTGGTGTTAATGTCTGCTTCGCAGACGGATGTGCGTCAGTTTCCTCTTCTGTTTTGTGCTGGGCTGAATGGAGCACTGATCTTTAATAGGTCTTCAGCGGCTTGTTACCGACAATCCCACAGATGTCTGAGATCTGCCCTGTCACTTTCAGCAGATGTGGATGATGTTTCCTCGGCATTCAGCATTCAGAAATCTACTTTTTTCCAGTGGTAGTCTGGCCCTGTGGGGCTATCAGAAGATGTTCTATTTGTTTCAGCATCCCGATCAACCTGACATTGGCTCAACTAATCATGTAACTTAGGACAAGACCTGTTTGCTTGTTGTTTGGCAGATGGGGGGAGTCTTCTGGAAACCTGTCTGAAAACCAGCCATTATGTTTGAAATTGTGGGTGGAAAGTGCACCTTTAAAGGCCTTTACTTTAATACTTTTACTGACCATTTGACAGCTTTCTTTGGTTTCTTCACAAACTTATGCATGGAAAGTCAGGTTTGCCACCTAGCTTTGCTCGCTTTGTACCTCTCATAAAACTGTGTATTTGTTGCCTACAGTGTTGCATTGTTTTGTAATGGTAAACTACCTCTCCAATCTCATCCTCATCTATCACCTTCACAGTGCTGCCTCGGGCTACGTCTGCATCAATGCTCATTAATTTACATTAACCAAAGTGTCAAAACACTGCCCACTGGAATCCGCGATGAAAGGAGAGTCAGCGCAGGTGTTCTAGAAGAGCTTGCTGAACACACCTACAGCAGATAACGTTGCCAGTCGCATGCGAGCTGTAATTGGACACCAGAATTAACTTGTTCTTAATGTCACTCAAGATTTTTGTTGTTACTGAAATCAGACCGTTAAACTGAAAAGATGTTGTGGCCTTTTACATACATTGTCTTACCACCATATTGTTTTGTGATATTTGTTCAAAATTGCCTTTCCTTGCAATTTCCTCAGACATTTAACAAGCAATAAAATTACATCTGGGTGTCAAGGAAAGCCTTTTCATTGGAATTCCTCAGGGGCATCCACCATGTTGCCCACCACCACAAAATGAAGTAAAGGAATCCCATGACTCTTAATGCTAACACCCTCACCTAAACCAACTTTTCATGAGGTCAGGCAACCCAGGTTATGACCTCTGCCCTGAGGAGGAGAAACTGTTACAATTTAGGATGTACTGAGAGCACCGTGCCTTTCATCAAATGCATGTTTAACTGTGCCGGGGGAGGTCTGCTCACCAGTATATCATTAACTCTGCCCAAGAAAGAAAGAATGGGGTGTGGCATACGGAGTTGATGGTGGGACCTTAGCCCCGCCTCCTGCTGGGCCCAACTCACCACACAATATCTGGGCGACCATAAGATTAAGCCAGAGAGAAAGCTCCTTTCACAATTCACACGCCCTTTAGATTGTTTTATGAAACCATTTCAATGGGGATTTCCCCGTCTGCCGACAAGTGGGGTCTGGCCAATGCATAGTTCTCTGTTGCTATGACTTAACCTGGTCCCCACTTATCACTGGCAAGGGCAAATTTCATATAAAATATCGGAGGGCTTTTGTGTGTGTAATTCACCATGACAGTGGCAGCACAATGAGGGATTCAGGGTCCCAGCAGGTAACAGGGACCACTTGCCATGTGAGGGTCCAGCAAAGTTAGCCAGAAGGTGGGCAGCAGGGGGCAACTGTTGTCACAAATAATCAGTATAATCTGGCTTCTCCTGCATTCTTTTCTCAGGTAAAGACCCCGTACCACTCAAAAGTGTCTCCGTATCTCCCATTTATCCATTTTTGATCCATTCTTCCTCTGTATATTAATCTGCCCCCACTTTCCCCAACGCTGTCTCTCCTTTATTCCCCCAACCAGTCTGCCATGTTATTGTCGGCCAGCCGTATTTGACCCACATTTTATTGGCTTCCTGATCATAAAACACAGGTCACTCAGTGGGTTTTAAATTGTAATTGAATGGCCCTTTCAGACCCAACTATTTGTACCACCAACTACAATGTGATTTAGTTGATGGATATGGAAGCAGAATTTGCTAGTTTGAGCAAGAGGAATCAAAGGCATCTGTGCTACAGTAAAGACCATCAACTGATATAAGTTTTAATATTTTTGTAGTCAATAACAAAGAAGCATTGTTTTGGATGGTAATTTCAATCAAAGCTTCCAAATGATCTTTTTGTCATTATAATTAGCATTGTGGAATAAAAAAGACTTGTGGCCAGTTTTGCAACATTATTATCTCTAGCCTTGATTTCTCTAACCAGTTGAAACCTGCAACAAAGGAAGACTTGATTCACAATGTCTCCATAGCCATTTCCTCTCTCCTGCAAGTGCAAGACTGCACAAGACCACAGAGTATTCATCAAAATTACCAACCCTCATTAGCTGTCTGTTATAAATCGCTTTTAAGTTTGTATGGGACCCTCGTCAGCAAGAATCGTCACAAAATCCCCTGTTAGACAGAATGTTGAATGTCTTTGAGATTATAATCAACCTAAACTTGCATTGTTCATTCTTCAAATTAATTCTGAAAGTAACGCGTTGGGTCTTGTAACCACAATTCGACAGTGAGTCTTAGCTATGAGTAATACAGGCCTATTTCCCCACCTCAGAGTTGCTTAATTGAGTCTTTCTAATTATAGACTTGTCAGCCTTGTATTTACCTCATCTGGAAGGATATGTTTGGTCTTCCCTGACTCATGCCTCAGTAATGCGCCACCATGTCCACAGTGAGACCTGAGTGAACTGCCTTACCTACAAATTTAACTACACGCTCATAAGTGCTAAGATGTTTAATTAAATTAAGTAGTTTAATAGTAACAATAATGTCAGAACAAATAACTTATATCTCCCAAATTAACAATAACTTTGATAAACATCCTGAGGTATAACATATGCTTGTTTTCTCTGTCCATTTCCATAGCCACTCGAGAATCAGCATTTGTCCATGCAATTGCCTCAGCGGGGGTAGCGTTCGCTGTGACACGGGCTTGCTCCGAGGGCTCCGCCACCATCTGCGGCTGTGACACGCGGAGGAAAGGACCGCCAGGTGAGGGCTGGAAGTGGGGCGGCTGCAGTGAGGATGTGGAGTTTGGCAGCATGGTATCCCGAGAGTTCGCTGATGCTCGTGAGAATCGTCCAGACGCTCGCTCAGCTATGAATCGTCACAACAACGAAGCTGGACGTGTGGTGAGCACTTTTTTCCTGATGAAAAGACCAAAATTATTTTTCACTCTAGTTCTGGTTAGTTTAGTCTGCTTGCTGGTCGATTAGTTTATGCTCAGAGGTAGTATATACTCAGGTTAGTTTATGCTGCTTGCTGGTAAACAAACAAGTCTTACTATTCAAAACAGTTACGAATGCCTGGTCTGGAAACCAAGGGACCAACATCCAAATGCAGAAGTGCTTTCTTTCTTGAATTGCTCCTGTGGTAAAAAATAAAGCATAATATCATATAGAATCTTAATGCTAAGATCAATATTCTGTTTTCCTTTTTCCCCTAGTCAATCACTGACCGCATGTACCTGAAATGTAAGTGTCACGGCCTTTCAGGCAGCTGTGAGGTGAAAACCTGCTGGTGGTCGCAGCCTGACTTTCGGATGATAGGTGACTACATGAAGGACAAGTATGACAGCTCATCAGAAATGGTGGTGGAGAAACATCGGGAATCGCGAGGCTGGGTCGAGACCTTACGACCAAAGTACACCTTCTTCAAGCCCCCTACCGAAACTGACCTTGTCTACTATGAAAGTTCACCTAACTTCTGTGAACCCAACCCAGAAACCGGCTCCTTTGGCACCCGCGATCGTATATGTAACCTGACATCACATGGTATTGATGGTTGCGACTTGCTCTGTTGCGGCCGAGGCCACGACACTCAAACTGAGAAACGCAAGGAGAAATGCCACTGCATTTTTCACTGGTGCTGCTACGTGAGTTGCCAGGAGTGTACACGAGTTTATGATGTCCACGCCTGCAAGTAAGAAACCACCAAACCAAAACCAGATTGGATCAGACATTTGGGGCCTTTTGTCCAAAACTTGTGGACTGAGTTGAATTGAGTTGTTTGTGGTTCCACTAATAAGATAATCACCAAAAAGGGATACAGTGGACAGTGAAGTAATTCTAGAACACTTTCAAAGAATGCTGTTTCAACAAACAAAAAGAAAAACCCATAAAGGGTTGGTTCTCCATTGTTGAGGACAAATACAGGCTTGTGGCTCAGCTCTGGAAGGGACTTATCATTTCCAGTCTGATACAGGAGGGGATAAGTGATGCATCAGATTACTAGAGGCCCTTGGGACCTTGACCAGTTGTGTCTCCAATAAAAGAACAGAAAACCTTTCAAAGGGAGAGGTTTTGTTGGCACATGGCAGCAAACCCAGATGGGACAACTAATGTAACAACAAATGCAGCACAAACTGAATACCAGGGTTTGCCCATAATTGCCTCTGAAATGTGGTGATAGTTGCATTATTAACGATAGCCTTACTACTAACACCATTAAAGAAGCTATTTGTATCTTTTTAATACAAAGTGCATTCCAACATTCCTGAATACCAGCAAACAACCGATTAACAAATTCCTTTACGAAATATAATACACGTCATGTTGTCTCTGTGTGTAAGACCAAACACTGAACTTATGCATTAGTTTGAGTTTATTGTAAGTTACTAACGTTAGGTTACGAATGCACTTGTATTTGAGTGAATGTCCATGCATTGTCTATATGTCATTGTTATGTTGATATGATTTTAGAACTCATCGCACATATCAAGACCTCTTCTATATAATTTTGTTTAGAGTGCCATTATACTTATACTTGATTGCTTGGTCCAAACCAGAGTTCAGTTGCTCCCCTTTTTCTCTGCCCCTACTGGATTGTGTTCACACTGTATCAAAACAGCAGCTGTTTTCGCGAATGTATTGCAAAGGTTCCAAAGAACGTCTGCTTGCAGTGTGTCAGTCCTATATATAGATATAGATATAGATATAGATATATTTTTTTTCATTTTAGATCATCACACACACAATCACATAATTTGACTATATTATACAACATCAATAGAGGTTCACTTAAGCAATTTAGGACGATTGGGTTAATATCTGCAGTAAATTTAACTTGTGGACTCGTACCACCTGAGTTCAGAAAACAGCAATCACATCATCCAAACAAGCTGAAATCTGACTTCAAACTAACCCAGTTGTGCACCAGAAGTGCTAGTGTGAAAGCACCCAGTTTTCCCCAAAGATCAATATTCTATAAAAGCTAAAACAAGCAGATGTGAGCACTTCTATCTTCAAATGGAGCATGATATTAATTTTCCTTATTTGTGTGTGACAGTATTATTGATATTTCACAAACAGAGAGGTCCACTACATTTCAGAATGAATATACAAGGTAATTGTGCCTTTATTCAGTAGCTGAAACACTGTTCATTTGTCATTTTGGATAAAAACGTCTGCTAAATGCATTAATGTAAATGTTCATGCAGGGTCCAAAATTAACCCTCGTCCAGTGTCCAGTGTGAGTATATAATTATTGAAAATAATCATCATGGCCACAGTATCATGGCTGGTATATTTTCTCAACTCACCCACTTTTGACAGATGGTGAAAAATATTTTTGTAATTATTATCATTTTTCATTTTAGATTTTAATTTTGTTTGGTAAAAGGTTAATTTTGGACCCTGATTATAGGTTTTGTTTCTGCTATGACAAAATGAATTATTTAGTTTTTATTCACAATTGTACTACTCACGTATTTTTCACGTTTGCATTTAATAGCCAGTATATGTGAATTCATGACCAAAATTAATGTTTTTTTTTCTAACTTTTCCCTACATGAAAGTTAGAAAGTTAGCAGCAGTGCAGAAACTAAATGAACTACTCTCATTTATAATGCTGCTAACTAATAACAGGTTTGTTGTTATATTTATGCGTGATTATGTGCTTGCGCATTTGTGTTTCTCTGTGTAAATCTACTGTACGTGTCTTGAAAATGTGTCTGTATATGTGCATGACTCTTTGTTTTCTTCTTTCTGTGAAAGACACTGTGTAAGCATAGTTAAGAACTAAAATGTGAAGTTTTCTACTAATGGAATCTTGATAGATAGAAAGTTTGTGTTCATTACCAAATAGAGATATTCTAACACTTTTGTGAGTCCTTTTGAACAATAGCTTATAAAACATGTAATGTATGAAAATTTAAGATGCATATTGTGTTATTAAAAGCCACATTATATTTTGACAAAGTAGCATCGAAAAATGATATACAACCAACTTTCTGAAGAAAACTTTGTGATCATACCTATGGTCGATTCACAATTATGAAATTACAGTTTAAAAAAAAAATTGTAACTAGTAAACATTCTCTGAATATTAACTATAAGTCGGTCTAATATTGCAGGGAAATGTGAGAAGGCAGAGATAAAACCCCAGCTTGTAAAATTCTTTGGCAGAAGTTCTTTTCACAGATCTTTCCTCAAAAGAAAATTAACTCAAGTTTCCTCTTGCCCATCTCACACTGATTTAATCTCTCATCAATCATGGATCATTTCAAAGCACATGCCCTATTCAGTGTTCCACAAAGCTTTATTTAACATAATGATCCACCCCTAACTACAAAATCAATACTTCAAGTTTTTATGTGTACATCACTGCATCTAAATTTCAATTGTTTGCTTCCACACAGTTCAATTTGTATTCTAAACATGGTCTTAAATTCCAAAGTTTTGTACGGACTAGTTCTGTGTTTATGAATTTCTGGAAGTTCTGGATTTTTTTATAATTTATTTATTTTGCTGTAATGTATATATTAGCAAGAGTATATATTTGCTGACAAAAGATCATTACTTATGTTGTTTTATGTAACAGTTTTACCAGCAACCAGAATCTGTTGTTGCTTCTTTTTTCACTGACCATATAGGATGCACTGTATGTCCTGCTCTGTTATTAGAATTCTAGCTGTTAATGTTATAACCAAATTAAATAAAAATACTCTTCTGTCATTGACTTTGGATTCAAATGTGTTTTTGCTTTATGGACCCAGATTTGCCATTAGACATCAAGATACATGCCAAGGTTTTATATTTAGGTTTAGGGGTTAGTTCAAATCGAAATATGAGCAACAGCAATAAATAATAATAATAAATAATAATTTCCCAGTCATAAACAAAGATATGAACACATAAAATGTTTAATGTCTCTCTTGTCTTGCAATCAGGAGCTCTCGGGGGTTCTACATCCAGATACCATCTTGCCTCAGGGCAGAGTGATGGGGGCCGTATCCTGGGTTATCGAGGGTCACAGAAGGCAGCATTGAGCAGAGTCTAGGTGACCCGGGGAATTGTCCAGCGGGTCCATGTTAAGATAAGGGGAAAAAGTATGAAACATTTAGCAGAAGCTGAAACTGAAATAGCTAAAAACATGTACAGGCCTTTTAAAGAGTTTAAAGGACATTACAGCATCAGTTGATATGGAATCTGTCCCCCACTGACTCAGTGAAGAGCAAACCATCCAATAAATAGACCAGATTAAAACTTAGGATAGTTGTCAGCCTTGTCCACAATTAGGAGCTGGGAACACACAAGACACAATAGCATCATTCTTTCTTGATTTTGGTGTGAGAGAAAGAAGAGGAAAAATCCCTTGATAATAACTTGATTCTTTTGAGAGAGCTCAGGAGCCAGCTTAGTTCTCTGGGGGACAATAATGGCAAAAATTCTCTGTGGTGACAGGACTGCATCAATGATCAGCCCCTGAAGCAGATTATAGGCCAACATGAATAGAGCCCACCAATACTAGGGGCTAATAGAGGACCCCTGATAACTCATTCTTCCTCTCACAATGTCCCCACCAGAAGCTAACCCCACTATCCAAGAAAATATTAACATACACGGCCCCCTCATGAGCGGATACAGGGTAATACTTATTTAAGGTCTAGCGGTTGCCATATAACTTCTTGTCAAACAACCTCCTTACCTGAAAGAGTATATCAATTCATATTATAAAAAAGTAAGTTATAATATTTATAAATCCATCAGAAGACCTACCTTTGTCTGAATATGCCCACTTCCCTATACTATGTAGTAGACAAAAAATAAAACAGTATGTGAAATGAGCATGTCTGAATTCATTAAAAGTACTTCTTTTCAGATTCTATTGCATCCAATAAATGCTTTACTATCCTGTGAGGCCATCAGAGAGGACTCATGAATGGCAGGAAACAACATAACTGACATTGTAGGTCACATGGCAATGGCAACATGACGGATATGGTATGTTAATTCATATCAATATGCTTAAAATGCCGACAGCGGTCAGATTGGAAAACTAGCACATTTATTATTGTATACTGCATATTATATAATGTGTATGGCATATTATTTAAAAAAAATGTTTCTGAAATGTTAAAGATATGACCAAAAACTCAACATTGCATGCTTAATTTAGTGATGTTAGCAATGTGTCCACAACGGGTGCAGACATTTTGGTAAATGTGGGCAAACTGGAATAAAATGATTTACTTGTTTTCTTGCCATGCTGTAGAAAGACCCAAATTATATTATTTCTCTCACAATATTATGGAATGATCCATTTGTAATGGGAGAAATCATACAACACAATGGATGTGCAAAAAAAAAGTGACATGAAAATACAACATTTTTGGTAATTAGCACAGGTAACAAGGTAGCAAATTCATAGAATGTAAGGCATGCAGAGAATGTATATACAATGTACAGTACACACACTGCATTTTCTTATAACAATTGGTAGAGTGAGATTTTAAAAATACATAGTCATTTCAAAAATAGTTACACTGTTCAAATACTGACAGTTCAAATAGCAACAATTACAGTTTTTCCCAATTGTTAACACATGCTTGCTGAATTTTCGGCCCATTGTCCCAAAACTCTCAACACAAAACCACTAATCAACTTGTATGCAAGCAAATACTGCATACAAAACAGTTTTATCTCTTTTCAAAAACTTTTTTGCACCAAAATGACTAACACAGGTGTCATATGAATAAATCTGTCTCCGACCAAAAACACATTGATGTGTTCAACACAAAACGCTACTTTAAATATCTCTTCAGTATGTTTATACCTTTTGCATTGTATAAATTACAGCAATGTATACCTACCCAAACATACATAAACACACAAATGCAATACAGTAACAAAAATGTAATTTACAGTATTTCTAAAATGCAGTATTTTAGAACATTTGTGATATGTAACAGAAGAAAACTAGAAAAAACTCAGCAAGAGTAAAAAAAAAAAGAAGAAATTTCTTGACTTCTTTCTTAAGAAGATTTTTGTGTTTTCATCCCCAGATCCAATCTCCCATCAGACAGAGAGGAACCAGAGCCAGAATTTGATTCACAAATTAGACAGAATCTACAGTAGCCGAGCACCTCACCCTCAGGCTGAAGGAAATTGTCTGCTTTCACAGAGCAGAAACCCACCTAACAAGCTTGTCACCAAGGTGAGAGCAACCTAGTTAGCAGGTAATTGCCTGAAGAGGACTTGTCAGCTCCACTGCGGGAGACTTCACTCAACGAGTGTGAGAATTTTGACACAGTCAAAGCGGGACCTCCCAATAACCATATAAAAAAAAGACAATGGACCTAATTGCAATCAGTGTCCTCCAGCTCTACTGTCTTAATGTTCCTACGCTTCGCTCACTCTTGTTCTAATGACCTGAAGTTCAGAAGACTTTTACAATAGCATCTCAATGCATCTGAATGCAGGGCCTCTCGTATGCATCCAAGGTCCAACACATGTTGATAGATAAATGCTCTATTGGGTGAATGTTAAGAAGTAAAGTTAGGTGGAGCTACACAAAAGTAACACCTCTGCTCAAACAGTTCTCATTTCACACATGACAGTCTTTTGATGTCTGAGGTATTTGCAGTGAAATTACTGTGCTGTTAAAAGGGCAAGACATTTTCTGCTAGACTCTGAAAGGACAACAAAATGTGGAGGAGTAGGTGCTGGTGATATGTGAGAGGTCAGTAATGTGGTACAATAAATAGGAGCAAAGTTTAACACCTGGCAAGTAACTTCATCACATCCTTACTACAAAAACAAACTGATAAGTAAAACATAGGAACGGTAAGCAATATCTCTATATTATATGTGTGCTTGTTGCTGTTAAGATTCTGTCGATTCCTCTAAAACTCACTCGCAAAATAGATTAAAATTTTGCATTGATTTAATGCACAAAATCATTATTATTCTTACTGCATCTAACTATTTAGGTTCCTTGGCTCTGAACAATTCTTTCAGTAATATTGATGAATGGGCAGCAGAACAGAAACGAAACCTGCTGCTCTTCGTATTAATTTCCATTGTCACCTTTCGCATTCATAAGATAATTGCAAAGCTTATTTCTCAATATTAGAGCAAGAGATCAGAAAAGGCCTATACATACACCCACCCATAAACCCTCCCCTCAAAGAAATCATATTGAAACAGCAGGTATAAATGGGAATGTCTCTCCCTTGTCTACTTATGATTTGATCGACCAAAAAGCATTTTAATACCAGCTGTAAACAAGGGCAAATTCAGATCAACAAAACAGTAATGGCGCAACAGAAACAATACATCCATCTTCATCTGCATACACAGTATACTCACCTACAGCCAATCTCAACTGCTTGATTGCTTGTGTCGACACAAAGTGTAAACAATATTATCACCCAGCTCTAATCTGCTAAATGCAACTAAAAGGCATGAAGATATTAAGATATTATCAACATTCATATCATTTTCTGCAAAGCTGCTTTGAGGCAATGTGTATTGTGAAAAGCGCTATACAAATAAATTTGTCTTGATGACTTGAAAATTTATTTTCATTATTATTCAGAATAATGGAATAAAGTTATGCTTTTTGAATAAAGTCAAAATAAAGTTATGCTTTTCAGATCTAGTGCATGGATTAATTGCAATACTGGAGCATTTTTTTAACTAAGTTGTGATGTTTGGGGTTTAGTATGCTGGTGTTATGGAAGGTTTCAGGTAGCCTTTCTGGAGTGCTAGAAGAATAACTATGAACAGTATGTAATGAGTAGGTTTGGGACGTGACACGCACAGTTGTTCTTGTAACGTCATGTTTTGACTGCCTGCTCCGTTTGGATTCACACAAAAGAAACCTGAGCTTAAACCTCTGAATGTATCATTAAAGGGCTCTGTTGTTGTTGTTGTACTTCTTGTTGTGGCCACTACGCATAGTGTCATCATTACAGTCAGCTCCAGCTCAATTCTTGTCACAACTATACTTTAAACCCTAATGCTCAAAGTAGTTACTTGTATGGAGTAGGGGAAAATTAAATGTTAAGAATGGTTTAATAACCATAATTAGTTTAAATTAATTTAACCTTGATGAGCATTTAGAACTTTCTATTTCTTTTAAGTTCACAAAACTGACACATTTTAAATAATCAGAAATGTTTTACTGTTTTGATTTGAATTATTTTTGTCTCTTTAAATTTACGTGAAAGAAACTCCATTGCAATAACCTGCAGCTGGCAACCCTTAGCTCTTGACTGGTGAAGCTAAGCAGAGTTGAGCTTGATCAGTACCTGGATGGGAGACTTTCTGGGAAAGTTCTGGGAAAGTAGCTGCTGGAAGAGTTGTTACTCTGTATCAGTAAATGATGAAGTGTCACATTGTTCAGTATGGAGTACCGCAGGGCTCAGTACTAGGACTGTTTGCTTTTCACCCTGTATATTCCTTGGAAGATATCATTAAGAAACATGGAGTTAGTTTTCACTGCTACGCTGACTATACTCAGCTCAATATTTATTTGAGGACCAACAAAACAGCAATTCACAAAAATAACAGAATACACAGTCGATAGGAAAAATTGGATGACTAATAACTTGATATATGAACTTTACATTGTTATTGTACTTAGTTATTAAACTCAAGTCTTAAATTAGCAGAGCTTTAGATTTTGATTTTGTTCTATATGCCAAAAAAAGCAATATAATTAAAATACATTTATTTCATACTAAGTATAGTTCAAATCTATTAGCATATTTACTGACATATCACTTGTTGAGACTTACTGATATACAAATTATAATTCAATTTTATTTGGAGTACTACTTGTGCACAATGAATATTCTTAAGATTAAGCCTATAAATTAGTTTGTGTATTAAGCCTATAAATGAGTAATGTCACTATTGATGAGGATTGTATGATTTTTGAATACTATCAGTTTTTAAATGCAAGATATTTAAAGTCTACCTGAAGTATTCTTGCAATAGTTCCATTTTAGCACAATCAAATATACTCCAGTATATCTTTAGTTGAACTTCAGCACTAAGTCCGCACAATTGAAATGCATTAAGCACAAAATTAGTTGCTCCAATTTAGCAGACTTACCAGTTTAGTATACCAAAAGAACAATTGTGGGGTATTTTTATTAAGTACATAAATATGTAAATGTATTTGTAGTATACTTAGCATGAAATAAATGTATTCCAAATACATTTTAGTATATTTATTTTTCATTAGGGTAAGCATGATAATTGCAGTGAAATGTTGACTAAGCTTACTCACACAAATTTAATCGCAGTCGCAAAGGATGCAACTGTTGATTAGTTACTGATGAGTTGTTTCACCTGCCAAAAACAGCCTCCAACAATTAAATCCACATGCCAAAGACAGTCACAAAAATAAAAAATAAAAAAATTGCTTCAAACGTCAGCTTTAAGAGACAGTTTAGGCTTCAGCACAATTGTATTATTTTCTTGTAATAAATTTATTGTATGGAAAATGTATTAAAATTTATCTTAAAAGTTACGTTAAGATATTTTACTCCTTTTGGTTTGCATACAATTGTCAGTGATGGTTAATTTGCTGCAATATAATGACTGATATACTATTAAATTTTTTTATCTTTAGATGTTTAACGTTTTTCATTAATTAGCACTCTGTCTTTTTGTGGATGATGCATTATATGGGCCAAATCTGATGGATTTGGACTGGTTACATGTAAATGACGGGCAGAAAACTCATTCACTTTTTCACATTGTGTGAACCCACCCTGCAGTGAAGTGTGCTTAAATCAGCGTAAGTGTATCAATGACAAGGTGACTAGAGGGGGTAGAGAAGAGGGGTTATCATTAGTGAAGCCTGCTGCTGCTGTTCACGACTAGTTCCAGTAATTACTTCACAAAGGGTGGTTTTCGCCATCCCACTGTTTTTCCCACACAAGGCAGGCAGAGAATTCCAAGTGGCCTCAGACTTGCAATCTCCTTGCCTTAACCCGGGCAAATTGCTAAGCTTGGCCATCCTTCAGGCACTGTAATTGCATTTTAGTGCTGTTTTTATTGGTGCCGACTTGCCCAGCCCCCTGTCTGACCGCTCAACACTAGGGATGCCATTGAATGCAGGGTAAATAGAGAGTAAATCATTTGTTTATTGGGAGGTTTAAATTAGGGGTTAATTAAGGATTTAGAACAAATTGGGGGGGGGTAATTTGAAAATATTAAATTAGACAGTGTCTGCAGCATAACATTGTTTATAGATGCAATACTAAATAAATATATATTATGATTCTGTGGCGTTCAGGTGTTGTACAAAGATATTTTGTTGTCAGGTAAAATGTGAGAAAATGCGAGATTAATTGGTGATATTCAGAAAAAAATATTATGTCTGAATAAATCTGATCACAACATTTTTTTAAGGGGTTAAATCTAGCAGAAAAGAACATTTAACAATTGCACGTTTACAGTGCAGTTTCTTTTCTCAGTGAAACGACATCTTTGTTTTAATTATTTTTAAAGGTTTATTCAAATGTGAATACTTAAGTCCATCTCATTAAAATACTCAAAGAGATCTAATTTTGTTCTTGGCACCATTGAGCGGTTCTTCTTTCTTGAGTGTCCCTGCTTCTAATTCTTCGGTATGTACAGATGCATTCCATAGCTGGATAACCAAGCAAGTGCTGTTTTCACTGAATAGAAATAACAGCAAAAAACTGAAATGGCCACAGGACTTAAGGGATCTGAACAGGATAAAAGGTTCTTGGCGTTATCCATTTTAGCTTAAAAAATGGAGAGTCTTAACCAGAATTTTGGACCTCACAATGCTTATAGTCTTAATAGAACATGGTTGTGCAATTTGTAATGATTTAAATTCTGTAAACGGATTAGAAGAATGACGAGGTTTTAAGTGCTCAGAGTCAAAGACTCTCCGGTTGAGATTTTATAGCTGGAATGTAATAATCAAGTCAAAAAATGTTTTTACCCGTCATATATTTATGATTTTGCACACTGTGTGGAAGTAACAGTAGCCAAATTAATTTAATTCCACAGATGAGAGGAGCACAGATCAAGCTACATCCAGCTGTGGATCTGGATTTTTGGAGGAGCAGTTTTGAAAGTGTGACACGCAACTAATAAAGAAGTTCTCACAACTATCACAAATGCTTTTTGAACGCCTCATGAGGTTGTTTTAACTTGATGATCTTATCATGTTGAGAGAAAACATTCTGAAATCAACATTCTTAGAACATCCTCATGATGTTATTTGTTCTAGAAAAACCTTCTCATAATGCTGAGAGAAAACATTCCTAAAATATTTCAAATAAATGTCCAAATAACATGATATATTTGGATAAAAATAAAATTGTTTGTAAGAAACGTTTTAGTAACCTTTAAATAATGTTCTACTCACGTCCCAAGCATTTTTAACATTCTTAGAATATTACAATAAACATTGAAATAAAGTTATAACTTGGTAAGAACTAAAACTTGTAGAAGGTGGTCAGAAATTTTGGTTAGTAACCTTTAAATATTGTTATAATCACAACAAGAAAACTGGATTTTAACATTCTTATAATATTAAAAATAAATGTTTAAATAACGTTTTGTTTTGGGTAAAGGTTAGATAGCAGAATGTAGTAAGGAATGATTTTGTAACATTTAAATAAACTTATAATCACGACCAGAAAGGGTTTTAGAAACATTTCAAAACCATGTTCCCACAACATTTTTAGAACCAAAATTTGTTACCCGAGTAGACATATTTAGTATTTTTTGAACAATCACTAATTGTTAGTTTTGGCCATTAGGATGGCCATTTCTATAACACCAAAAAGCAAATAATCCGAAACCACTGACAATAATAATAATAAACAATCAACATTTCCATTAAGGGATGAAAATTTCCCTCTTAAATGGATTTACAAGGACATTTTTTTAACCTTTATAAGGGCAAATGTCTAACCTATGAAATAATTGTGTAATCTTTCATGTAAATTCATATATTTAGTCAATAAATGCAATTAGAATAGTAAGACACAAAATCCATCTTTGCACTAGGGACACACATGCTGCATGATGTATTTTCACAGACTTTTTAATGCTATTCAGAGATGCCACAAATGCATTTATACTGCAGTTACAACGGTATAAATTATGTTAGGAGATTAATGTGTTACATATAAAATATACGGAATACAGATACTTTAAATATGAAACTAAAACCACCAGCAGGTGGCTTTTGAGTGAGTCATTGACTCACTCATTCAACCGATTCGTTTTTCCATAACCATTAATTCCCGTAATGAAGCACGGATTATGATTTCAGAACGGCAGACTAGCATACTACTCTTACTATTTCTGCCATAGAAACACATGCCAAAAATAGTAAGAGCAGTATTCTAGTGTGTAGTGTTGAATTTAGCAACTGTCTTTCTGAATGGCTTATTGACTCAGCGATTAATTAAACAAATGCTGAATCATTAAGCGAAACACCACTGTGATGATTGTAAATGCAATGATTAGTGAAACAGAGCAAAACGGTCCATTTTGACAATAGTGTGTATACAATTTACATCACTTACTATTAACTTGAATATAACATTAACATTTTTATTTATTATATATCATTGTATTAAATAATAGTGATCTTTAAAAGAAGACAAATGAGTGTCCCGCTCAAATTTGCGCCAGCAAGCGGACATCCCTGATTGCACAGGTACATCACGGAGACATCTATTTGACGTCTGCATTTACATCTGCAAGATGTATTTTTAGAGCGTTTGCTCATCTGCAATACATCTATAGGACGTTTCCTATCAGATGTGACATAGACGTTTAGAAAATATCTTTAAGATGTTTATGATTTAGAATGTATGTAATTTACATCTTAGAGACGTCCATCAGATGTTTGTACACAGCAGATGCTTTCCAGATGAAGTGATCTTTAACAGACATCTTGCAGACGTACGTGTGCAATCTGGGATGATATTTCAAAACCAAAAAATCTAAAATACAAAAAAAAATTTAATGCAGTTTGTTTCCGCTATTTTTGACCAAAGTAATATTACAGCAACCGAAAACTTGTTATGTTTGCCAATTTTAACTAAAACCACTGTCAGGAGAGCCGTCGTGTTTTATTTATGCTTGGAAGTCTAATTTGCAGAGCACACTCTTCAAGGATTGTCATTTCCACTTATTATAAGCAACACTTATTTGAGCATATTTGAGCTTGTTGTTTGGGCTCGGCTCATATTTATGGAGTTAATAAAGCAGGCAGGTGCAGGACGCAATATGTGGCTTATTTCCGTTTTGATTTAAGTTTCTTATAAGCTTGTTGTTATTTGCCTTTTTTTTATAGCAAGATCTGGCAACACTGAGTGAAGACAAACATTGATGTCAGCTATACAAAGACTGAAAGATTTTTTATAACATCAGCTATGGGAAAACCTTAAGACCACCTTGAGTACGACAGAAGGACAAGTTAAAACTGAGGATTAACACTGGGTTACTGTGTGCAAAGACCCAATTTTTAAATCAGTTACAGCATGCATACAAATTCCTGTGAAGCTCCAAACGATTTTACTGCACCCGAACATCACGGATGGTGCATTTCGTTCAGATGTGATCTTTCAAACACTGTCTGGACTAACATTTCACCCTACAGATCAAACACGCACACACATACAGATAAAGTCTCTCAAGAGGCCTTTCATGGTGGAAACATCCCTTGTAATTATGAAGCTCAGTTGCTCGGCTCTGCTCAGCTGTAATTTGTGCGGTAATCAGTATAACCCACCTCTCGCTCGCAGTGGCCTGACACCTTTGACCCAACAGCCTGTCAGTGGGGCTTAATAAAGCAAAATGACAAGTCTCCAGAGACGTTACCACAGCCGCATGTCAGATGGCAATGACTGGTTGTTGCCGCCTGCCAGGTACTGAGGTATTTTATTTAGCCCTGAGGAGGACAGGTGTGCTCTGCAACAGCACGAGAGAGGGAATGCCAAATGTCTTCGAGTTGGAAGCCGCTACAGGTGTTGGCGCACAGACAAGACACTGCGTTAACGTAAAAATGCATCGTATTTTCATGCTTTAGTCAGTCTTTTGATTCTGATAAAAACAACAGGAGGCTGTAAGTCTCTTTGTGACACATGCGCCACATTGCAGCGTTCTAAAGTGTCAAAAGTGATTCATACTTCACAATCAATGCCACAAATGCAGGATTAAATATAATTAAAGAAATGATGCCCATCAAGGAGAAAAGCCTGTCTATGGGGATTTGATCATATCAAAAGAAGCACTGATGTAATGTGAAATGCAGTGAGGAGACACGCCTGGACCACCTTAGAGCGATGAGATCTTTGACGCTTTAAGAGCTTCTTTAGATGTCTAAACTCCCTTTAACCCCATTAGGGGAATTTGACTGCCGTCTCTTAGCCTTCATCCTGAGAGGACGAAAACCTGTGAGGCAAGTGGAATTGTCTTTGGTCTCAGGTTTGCTTCGACAAGCTAAGCATTTCACAAAGCAGGCCAAACAAGGTGGCACTAACGGCTTTGCCAATTTATGTTTAGTCCTACAAGTACCTACACTGTTTTTACAATGTAAATAGTAAACTTGTGCATTAAAGGGATAGTTCACTCCAAAATAAAAGTTCTGTCAACATGTAACTCTCTAATGTCGTTCCAAACTGATATGACTTTCTTTCTTCTGTAGAACACAAAAGAATGTTGGTTACCAAGAAAGGTTCCAAAAGGGCTTTTTCAAAGTGTTGCAATAGAAGAATAATTTTCTGTTCCCAAAAAAATTTCAGTTAAGTTATTAAAAGAACCATCTTTTCTTAGTGTGTCCATTTTAAAGAACCTTCTGTGCATTGGAAAGGTTTTATGGATTTTGAAGGTTCTTCATGGAATCATCAATGCCAATAAAGAACCTTTCTTTTTAAGAGTGTTGATTTTGTATGGACAAAAAACACTGAGACATTTCTCAAAATATCTACTTTTATGTTTCACAGAAGAAAGAATGTCATACAGGTTTGGAACAACATGAGGGTGAGAATTTTCAATTTGGTGTAAACTATCCTTTTAAAATATTGAATCTGCAAAGTAAACCAGACATCATGACGATTTCCAAAAGACTGGCTATGAAAGACTAAGGGACCGTGGTGGAAAGTAAACCACAGGTTTAATTTGTTCAGGTGCTACTCTACAACCAGGAAATATCACAATATTCAATAAACTTCCCCCACATGCCTTTACTTCTTTATTACCTCACCCTGACTGCATGGGCCAAGTGGCTGAACACCAGATAGGTGTCATGCAAATGCGGGTGGTGATGTTTTAATGCATTAACGGTTGTGATGTCATGCTTGCAGAAAATAAAAACTGTTTAAACTGCCATTTCATTCATCTTGTCACATTTAACATCATCCACAACCCATTGTTTTAATTTAATTTAATTTCCTACCGTATTGGAGAGAAATGAAGAGGCACGTTGATCTGCCAGTCACGTGTCTTTCATGCTGAGAACTCTCCTCATGTGTTTGCATGAATAGTTAATGACTAAACGTGTCTTTATAAACGTTCACAGCATTGTTGCAGATCAAATCTAACATGGATAGCATTAGATAAATATTATTTCATCAGGTTAGATATTGATTATTTATCACTCAAACCCATCGGTCTCACATGTCCACCATGATTGTAGTTTTTTAACACTTTTAATTTGTGTTTGTAGTTCTAATCAAATCCTCCTCCAATGAGCCATGTTTTTTTGGCTGTAGCCATAATGTGCACGATCCCATTCACTGTCCACCAAAAAATAGTACCCAATCCTGGTAACCTTTTGGAACTACATCATTTTAAACAATACGACATTGGACACACTAAATTTAATATGCTATTTAGGACGGATAGCATGCGAATTGGGGTGCAGTGAAGGTCATGTATAGAAGAAGTAGTTTGGAGTTCTGAAAGTTAACGCTGCATTTTTTTTCCCCACAAAATATCATGAAATCAGGATTTTCCCAATGTGGCCCATTAAGGCAGTAGCCCCTCACTGCAGAACACAAGATCTAGGGGGTCAGGTTGGATCCACATCTGGGGGGAGAGTGGTAGGTTTAGGGGTGGAGAAGGGTGGGTTTAGGGATCAGGGGGTGGAGATGGGTAGGCTTAGGTATGTAATGTGGGAAGAGTTGGATCTGGATCCAACCACGCCCCCTGGATCGTGTGTTCTGCAGTAAGGACCATCTCCATTAAGGGAGACTTTTTATGGCCCCTTGTACTTCTTTAACCCTTGTTCTCCAACCACGATTCAGTATTCAGAGCAAAAGAGTATGTGAGAGGAAACTCAACGCAATGACAGAGAAATATTGCGAAGGCTGTGCACGTTTCTTGATGTGACTGCGGAAGTGGTGCAAAATGCGATGTAAATCCCCTTAACTCCCTTTCCAGCTATCATATCAAGCACACAAAGCTGATGTGCAGTCCCCCCCCGCCCCCCCCCCCCCCCCGCCCCGGCTCAATGAGGAGGCGCAATTATTTGCGCTGTACCCAGCTCCTCTCAACGGTGACCCCTACTGTGCGAGGCGTGGGGTAGAGTGCCCAACGACTCCTGCTGCCAACACGGCGAGCCAGCGAGGGAAGGGGAGGCGTGGTCATAAAGTTGTTTGTTTCCTAACCTGGACATCTTTAGGTTCTTTTGTAGCACGATCTTTGGGCGTCTGAGAACAGAGGGGTGCTTCCACGTCTGTCAGCCTTCGTCAAAAAGCAACACGCTAACTCGTCTCCCATTATGCGATTTAGCAAGTTTCGTTGTTCCTGTCCCTGGTCAGTTCTTTACAATGAGAACAAATGGCGATGCACTTTTGCTATTATCGTCGTTCACGTTATTATGATGACAGACACGCCTAGCGCACCAGGCGGCGAGTTGCTTCACCAAACTCTCAATTGATAAAGCCAGCATGGCTCACATTTGACACCCCAAACTCATCTCAATGCATACACATTCTCCCACAATCCCCTTGAAAAACACACTGTTCTCACACTGTGCAATATTCTGCTCTCCAGACCCCGTCTCAGAGGGGAACGTAGTTGTACCCTACTGAGCTGCAAGCCCCATTTCCTACAGAGAGGCCCGTTTTGTCCCTTGGCGGTCTTCCTCCATTGAAGCGGCGCTCCATGCTACCGATACACAAATCTAAGGGGATTATCTACTTTTTGTGGTGAGTGACCCTATAAATAAAACCTGCAGCACAGATTGATGAGCCTGTCCACAACTACTTGCTGTTCTACATGTTTAACCTTTATCTTAAGTTATTGCTGCTCTCTAATGCTAATGAATTTATTAAGATGAGTGACAAATATGTGTTGGAGAGTGTGCTAAGTAAAGAATAATTGATGATGGACTGATGAATTATTGAAAATTGCATTCAGTTATTCCACCTATATTTCACTTACACCATTTTTCAGGAAAGTCATTAGGTTGACTAGATTTCTCAACGACGAGGTGGTAACGTCAATATTATTCAATAAAGAAAAACTGTGTCACAAAACATAGTATGTTGAAAAGAGTATGCCAAAAATCTCCGGATGGCCTGCTATTTCCTGTAAATTTTCGAAGTGTGGATCCGTACACACTTTAAAGGGTTAGTTCACCCAAAAATGAAAATTCGGTCATTAATTACTCACCCTCGTGTTGTTCCAAACCCGTAATTTGAAGCACTGATGTCACACGGACTACTTTGTCGATCATCTTGGTACTTTTCTGGACCTTGAACGTGTTAGTTACCGTCGTCTATGGGAGGGTCAGAGTCAGCAAAAATAGCTTAATTGTGTTCCGAAGATAAACGAAGGTCTTACGGGTTTGGAACAACACGAGGGTGAGTAATTAATGACAGAATTTTCATTTTTGGGCGAACTAACCCTTTATTGGCTACTTCTGCCCTCAACCTATTGCGCTTTGGAGGGTCGGTTCAGAAATACAAACACAAATAAAAACAACTACAAGCATAGTGGATGTGCATGAGACCAACGGTTAAGTAGAGATGTGCTAAAAGGGGTTTGTGCTATTCAATATCTAACCTTATAAAAAATATATATATATATTTAACGTAATCTGTGCTAAATTTCGTCTGCACAGATAACATCAGGACAACAGATAACATTTCATTTCATGTAAATGCATCATTATGGAATAATTATGAGCAGAGTTCTCACCATAAAAGACCCACGACTGGCAGACCAATGTGACGCTTGCTTTCTATCCAGTAAGGTAGGAAATCAAACGCAGGAAGAAATACAGGAGATGGAAACATAGAAACAATGGACGTTAATATAAAATAAGAGTCCATGGCAAAAAAAGTATGCTGACAACAGTGTTTTTGTGTGTGCAAATGTCTCTCTGTATATGAGAGAAAGAGAGAGAGCACGAGTGGCAGCTTTTCATATAAGCTATATTAAAAATATTCCAGAAATAAAACTTTGGCCTGGTGATATGGAACTGTAATGTGGTCAAGACCTGGAACTTACAGTATTTATAACTGTACAATTATTGTAAAATTATACAACAGTTAGTTCCAGTCCTCAAATTTGATTGGCCAAGAAGTGTTCTAAAGTGGCAGAGAGTTCTGAGACTTTTAACTTTTTTTTATCAGTCTGCTTGTCTTTGTTTGAGCGTACACTCTAAAAAATGCTGTTGTTTCAACTCCAACTTTGGTCAAATGGACTAACCCCACTTTTTGGTTAAAAATACTGTAAAATGTAACCCGCAGTTGGGTTAGTCCATATTTGACCCAAAGTTGGGTTGAAACAACCCAGCATTTTTTAGAGTGTACCAGAAAGGGCGTCGCCTTGCCATGTTATTTTTGAGATACTATTTTTAGTTTTTTATATTATATTTTGAATTAGTTATTTTATTTTTTTCCGTTTTTTAATTTTACATTTTTAGTCTTTGTGGTTTGTTGTTTTTGTCATTTTTAGTAGTTGAGGAATGTTGCCTTGGCAACTAGCTGAAATAAAAAAATATATATATTTATTTATTTATTTAATTATTTATTTATTTAT
This sequence comes from Sinocyclocheilus anophthalmus, assembly GCA_018155175.1. Classification (NCBI taxonomy): domain Eukaryota; kingdom Metazoa; phylum Chordata; class Actinopteri; order Cypriniformes; family Cyprinidae; genus Sinocyclocheilus; species Sinocyclocheilus anophthalmus. The sequence goes on along the minus strand of JADLZN010001989.1, from coordinate 320,286 downwards.
TTATTAATTTATTTATTTTTAAGTTAACTATAATAACCCTGGTCTGTGTTTTATAGCGTTGGGAATTTTGACCCTTTCAGCAGGTTGCACCAGGTTATCATCACTTTGTTAGTTTAAAATCTCAGCCAATTAGATCACAAACAATATTTCAATCAGGAAGGGAACACCGCTTCTGTGTGTAGCTTGGAGATGGACAGCGGTTGAGTTTGAAAAGACAGTATCAAAAGATTATTCAATATTAAGCTCTGTTTTATTTACTGTTGTATAAAAGCAGTATCACAGCATTAACCATGCTGTTGTTCAGCAGCACAACACCACTGTGATACTGCTAAAATAATTAACAACTTAAAACGTCTGTCAGCTAATTAGAATCAAGCATTCAGCAGTGGGTTTAAATTCCACAGTGGAAAAATCACACATGAAACATAGGATAACTAATAACTCCTTGTCTGCTTGGATGCTGTATGGAGATTATTTTTCTTCTGTGATTATGAAATAATGACTATAAATTCTAGTATTAAATAGATGAAATAACTAACCAGCATCTACTTCTATTTTTGTCTTTTTTTGTTGTTGTTGTTGTTGCTGTTGGTCTAAAAAAAAAAAAAAAAAAAACCATAAGTGACATAATACATGTTATTTTTTTAAACCTTTTCTGCCATTTTTAGAACTCTTTATTGTTTAATGTTTTAGGAATATGCCATATTTATTCTGATAACGAAGTGCAGACTTCTTTGTGGTTAGTACATGAGCTTCAACGCACAGTTATGTTGACATGCAAATATCTTACTCACTGTTTCCATTACAGTGAACTGAGTGAATCCAGTGGCTTTTGTTGTCGAAGAAGCAGAATTTGACACAAAGCCATTGAGGTGTTTTGCTGAAAGTGAACCTTTCAGAATCGCTCTCTTCATCTGCTGCTGTTGGGAGGGAGATGCAGCTCCTGTTGTCATTGATTCCAGATCTTTCCACTTCGCTTTCACCCTGAACAGAACTTTGTTGCTGTTGGATCTGGTTCATTTATTAATATGACTCCAGGATATTGATTGCGTGTAACTGTGCTGTCTGCTTTCGAGACATTACAGAACTATGTTGCATCTCACAAAAGTTGGTTGTGCCACTGAAATTTTTGGTTTACTTATTTCACACCTAACATAGCTGCCCAAGTTTATATAGGTTTACATTTATATAACCAGCCGTATGTATTGTGACATATTGTAAAACGTGTATTGTAATGTTTGTTTGTTTTTTAGCTGTTAAGAATGAACTTGGAACCTGGAACATATGATCACTATTCAAAATAATTTGCAAACATAATTCCTAACAAATATATTGATTTTTATTATCCAGTCTCATGGAAAAAAAAAAAAAAAGGTACAAAAGCTGTCACTGGGGCGGTACCTTTTCAAAAGGCATACCTTTGTACCTAAAGAGTCCATATTGGTTCCTTAAAGGTACATATTAGTACCTAAAGTGTACATAATATTAGTACCTAAAAGGTACAAAAGTGTATCTTTTGAAAAGGTACCGCCCCAGTGACAGCTTTTGTACCTTTTTTTCTGACAGTGTACACTCATTGCATTAATACTTTTTTTGTTTAATACTGATAATCAATTATTTGCAAAACCTTGTAAGCTTGTCATAGCTTAGCCAAATGAGCAGTAGAATATTGTGGCCTGCTTGAATGTACTTTAAATAAATAATATAATGTAGAATGTGACGCATTGCATCTTGAAGAATAAAAATGCATCGTAATTGTGGCATATCAGTGAGACTCACATACCTACATATGTAAATAATGTTTTTTTATTTTTTTTTAAGGAACAAAATGTATATTTCTCACCTCACAGATGTTAATGTTTTCGTTCCCTGCTGTGATCTCGCTATGCTGCCCCCTCTGGTGGACTGATTCATTTAATAACTCCTGCAAACATAAGCAAAACCATCAACATAAACTGATCTGAGAATTGCCTACACTAAATTTTGTAAAAAAAAAAAAAAAATGATTTTTTTTTAGAAACATGCTTGGGCTTCAAAAAAAGGACTTGTTCAAAAATGTAAATGAGGGAAAAGTTGTTGGAGATCCACAACAGAGTAGATTTAGGGTGGAAAAATCCAGTGCGAGTCCTCTGTGTTCGGGTATGTTTAAATAATATTCACAAAGTTTTTAGTTGTGTACTAACGAACTTTCATTTAAAGAAAAAAAAAAAAAAAAAAAGGTTTTTAGATATGATATGCCATCCATTTAATTAAATTTAATATGTGGCCCATATAGTATACCCCAATACGGAGTGATTGGCCATTGGAACAACCAGATTATTTCCACTAGTTTTTTATGCTACAGTGCAATAAAGGCAATTTGTCAGAGTTTACGTGGGTTATTTCGATCTTCATCTTATCTAACCATGAATTATGAAAATACTAACGTTTATTTACATATATTATTTATAATATTCATTTTTAGGTTGCATTTTTTAACATCAACATCAATCTACTGCATAATGGTTCAGCAATAGTAAGTTGTTTGTCTTTAGTATCCACCTGCTATCACATCCAACACAAGGAAGCATTGTGCTTCTTCACTGCACTATTACTATTTCTGTGCCAGCGTGGAGAAGACGGGGAGCTGAGGTCTCAGACTTCCAGCCCCAGAGGTGCAGCAGCTGTTCACTACGCCCTGGCCTTGAGAAACGCTCGTGAGAGACACTGTCTGGGGGAAAGTGGGTTTGCTTTCAACATGCTACACAAATGAATCAGCACCTTTGCATGCATAAGAAGCAATGCTTTGCTTAAAACGTCTGCAGAGCAGGAATATTAAAAAGGACATTTTTAGGTGTACAAATATTTAGTTCATCTCAAAAAGGAGAAATTATGAAACAGTTGCCTAAATATAAATTCAAGCACTGAATGAAAGACAAGCATTTCCGACAACAAAGCTTGATTATACATCAAATGTGATCAATTTAACAGTATTATAGTCGCACTTTTTCACATCTCTTTTTTAATATTATATCATTTTATATTATTGTTGTTGTTGTTGATGATGATGATGTTGTTACTTTTACTGGAATGACCACCAAAAATGAAATTTTACACTTTTGTATCTTTATTGCTGTAATATAAATGCTAAGACAATCATTATAGCTATTATTACCTTTTCTTTGAGCATTTTGAAATACTAGCATACGCTTTTATCCAAATCGACTTTCAAATGAGGACAATAGAAGCATCAAACAACAAAAGCAATAATAGAATAATATACAAGTCACGACGAACGCAGTACCGGTATCAAGTTTTTTTTATTATACTTTTTTTTTTTATATATATAATACTAACCAAAACACAGAATAGAAAAAGTATAGGTAACGCTAGTATTAGAGGATCTTTCTTTTTTTTCTTTTTTAATAATAAAAATAAAACAAGTCAAAATAATAGAAAAAGAATAGATAATGCGTTAGTTAGGAAGGGGGGCATTATTATAATAACTCAAAAGAAACAAGAAGATAGAATCGAGGGTGCATGCTAGTGTTAGAGGCTTTTTTATAGTACATTTTAAATTACTCAAAAAGCGGTGTAACACATTACTTTACGCGTGTTGTACCTGAGTGACAAATAGTGAAAACCATAAGAAAAACTCACTAGTTTTTTCACCAGCTCTAAACACGTGTAGTTCCAAACCTGAGCTACAGAGTTCCCTGCTATTTATCACCATAGAGATGTATAGGTAGAGTCAGGGCCGTGCACAGACCTTGTGAGAGGAAATAACACAAAATAATAGTCTCAAAATCTTTAGATTTATTCACTTTTAATAACAACCATAATATATATATACATATGGAGAGTTCGATGTAAACGGCCTCTATAGAGACGCAATTCATTTTTTCTCATGCCTTCCACCCAGTTCAATAAAATTATGTTTGAAGAAAAATAATTTTTTAGCTATGTAATATATAGCCTATAATGTATTACATTATGCATGATCAA